>JAQGAF010000785.1:0-40713 GCA_034687865.1 Kryphioiulus occultus | reverse complement strand
GGGTTGATGGATTATACCCCCCTGCCACATGGCACATCTGTGCTGACTGCAGGGTACTGAGTTGAATTGAATTGAATGATATCCCAGTTTTTATTCTCATTGTTTCTTTCAATGTTAATAGGCCTGGGCCTACCTGTAATTCTGACATGCATTGATTTCTAGCGCTTACAACGCACTGTAAATCGCCTGCTACATTAACGAATCATACGCCAGTTTACTCACCTTTCTCATTTGACGAATCCCCCAGTGAAAATGAACTCGATAACAGATAATAAACTTTATCAAAACTTCATTCTTGGCATGCGATTAGAATGTTATTATTACCTGTTGTCTGTTGACACTGACAGAATTTCAGAAAACCGCGCCAGAGATTGCTATCAGAGGGCGCCACACACCGACTGCAGACGGTATTTTCAAACTAGGCCACAAATTACTACCGAGGTTTTGGTTTAGGACTATTCTGGTTCAAGATTTTAATGGCTCAGAATGGGAAATATATTAAGTGATATTGCCGAGCGAACTAAGAGAGGTGTAAAACGTGGCTTCCAGGACATAGAAGACGATGACACGGGCAGTGATACGAACAAGGAGCTGCACACACCTAAAAGGTTAGCTGATGGCTACAACTGAAGAATGCCTAGATGAATAGAGCGTGTTGAGTTGAATTGAGGGTATGAGTAAATGTTGAATGGTTTAATTGAATGCAGGTAGGTATATGGTTCTGATTGACCACGTTAGTAGTTTGGAGTTGTGTTATGGGTAAAACTGAGTAAGAACTGGTCAATTTTATACCATTTTCCCTGACAGCACTTGGCATGATTTCCCACCCTTATTTGAACAGAAACAAAATTGTGGCAGTAATTTATGTATTGCATTGAAGAGTTATCGGACAGAACCCCAGGTTGACCATCAGCTGGAATATTGATCCAGTCTTACTCAGGTTCCCCTTCCCAAAACTCTAAACTACTAACGTAGCCAATTATAGAACCATATACCTGCCTTCAAATAAACCATTCAACATCTATACCTACCTTCAATTCAACTCAACATTCTTTAATAGCCCACTAGCTGTTAGCAAAGATATGACATATCATGGAAGATGAAACGAAATCTCTTCACCGCAATGCACAAAGCATTGCCACAATCTATTTCTGTTCAAATAAGGATGGAAAATCATGCCAACTACTGTCAGATTAGCTAGGATTTTTAGGAATCTGTAAAATAGTGTTACATGTACTGCATTTAACTTTGCATATTGTGTTTTCAAATATACACTTCATAAATTGGGCAAAAAAGTCCAAAAAGTTAGCATGTCATGGTTATGTTAGAGAAGGATAAATATGCTGTCCAAGGTTTTATTGAAAAGAATTTGGTAATGCATATGTAACTCATTTTCAAACCTTTATTCAGGAAAAAGCTGACAAGTACATCGCAGTACATTTACAAGACGTTATTCGTCGAAGGCCAAGGCAGCGACGTCGTCATCGTGGCTTTAAATGTGGAATGGAAGCTTCACCGTGTCTATTTGTGTCAGGTTAGGCCATCAAACAAAACACTATAACGGATCATGCTTGACACAGTAGCCACTTCCGAAAAACCATGTTCCAGTAGCTTTGCAGCGCAGTCCAATATCGCAGTTGCAATACTGGTTGCCAAAATTGTTACATATTTCCCCCTCTTTACCATATGCCTTACACCTCCCTGAAAGTGTATACGATTAAGAAATACATAACCAGTCCGTGTGTCTATCAAGAAATGCCAAAATGCTGATAAAATAAGTACATCGAATGCTCGTTGACGGGACATCTGTATCCAGGATGGTTTCGGAAGCACAGCATTCGCCTAAGCGGCAGTCTAGGTCCCTCCCGCACATACTTTTTGGCAGAGCCTGAGCAAAAAATTTGCAATACGTAAAGGCCAAATCCTTCCTCAGCAAAGCATATTGGAAACAGAATGCTCACCTGTAGTGCATTACTGCAGATCAAGATGGACAGCAGGATAGTGCCGAGAATATATTTCCCTGACATACTGATGTGAAACTGAATGTCTTCAATCAGCGCTAATGTTGCTTGTTTCATGCAATTATGGTCTCCAATCACAAAGCATCCGAGATAGCGTAATTATCAAAATTGTCGAGAGTTGAGCTTTTAATCTTGCCTAATATGTTTTATCTACAGATAAGTAAACCAGATTGCTAGTATCTTGAGTTATTATCTGTATGTAAATAGTTTCCAGGCTGTGATCGTTTTGTGAAATTAATTAACCGAGGCAAAAGTAATTATATTTGAATCAGTGAATTGTTCTGCACTGAAAATTCAACTGTCATAATTTTTTGATATTGGAGAAATGAACAGATGTACCCACCTACAGCTATGTTTAATGATAAAAAATGGTTTACATCTCAGATGAAAGAGCATTTTAACCTTTGTCGTTGTATACATAGTAGAAATTATACAATAGACCATTATTCTTCCCATTCCAGTCGCCATACTTTTCCGTTATGTTCAGTGGATCATGGAAAGAAGCTCATGATGATGAAATACACATAGAAATTGCTGATCCAACTATTACGGTTGATGGTAAGGCAAGGATTTACGTGCTGAAGTGTTCAGAAAGCACTACGTAGTACTACTGCAATATTACACTTGGGCATTTTCAATTTTTTATAGCCCTGAAAATAGTTCTCGGGTCTTTGTACCAGGATGAAATTACAATTGAACCAGCACACGTGGTGCCTGTACTTGGTGCCGCAATATTATTCCAACTGGTATGTACTTGTAATGGTTTCAACAATTTGACCTTTTTTAAGATTAACTGTATTCAAAACTCAACACTAGCCTACAACTCGTATAAACGTAATAGATTTTTACACAACTGCTGTTGCATAGAAATTAAAATAGACAGCAAAAAGGCAATACAGTGAAACGCGAATGCAAGAGTTCAACATACCTTTCTATAAAAATGTTTTTATTAATATTTAAAATGAATAATCATAATATTCCTAAGAAAATGTCCTGTTTTTTTCTGTCTTCCCAGATTAGTATAAACTCTCTGATAACTTCTGTTGCCTCATGTGCATCATGGTTTCACTGTTCACGTTTTTTGTTTCACAGGACATTCTTATACAGCAATGTTGTGAGATAATGCAGGAATCAATTAAGTAGGTATTGGTTACATTCATAACGAATGTGACTATTTCGAGATCTCAAGTTAATGAATCTGCATTCATTGTTTGCAATTATTTCTCTGGAAATTAGTGTGCAAACTGTAATGAACTACTATGATACAGCAGCCCAGTATGGATTAGAAGGTGTTCGCAACGATTGTTTCAAATGGCTACTAAGAAATCTTCTAAGTACCATTCCTGATCATCCTAAGAATCTGCGGGAAGTTAGGTAAGTTGACTACTTGCTAGCCTATTTTCCAACATCACACCATGTTTCGATTCAGCTCGATTATCTGAAGATAAATGTCACGTTTTCAAATGTAGCTTGGACCTAATGACAAAGTTAATTTCATCGCCAAATCTATTTGTCATACAAACGGAGTTTTCCATATACATTCTGTTGAAAGCTGTGAGTCTGCCTGCTATTTGTTTTAAAATTAATATTGTTAGCTTTGATCCTGAGCTGGCTGCTAATTAGTACATGTAACGTTTCCTGGTTAATACAGTGGCTGTTTCTCCAAGAGAATCAAAATTGGGAAGGTAAAAGTTCTGACTGTATACTGGAATCGCACAAATATTTCCAGACGGTTGCTGGCAGTAAGTGGTTCATGCTAATTTCCATATTGGATATCTTTTACAATATTTTTGCAATTTGACAAATACTTAACAAGCATTTTCAATGATTGCTTTCAGGCAATGGTCCGTACTTGCTGTCAGAAGACGGTAAACATTACCAAGAACCCTTCAAAGCATTACGCTTGTCTCACCTCCTTCACCATCACATTGATGTGGAGATGCTCGATATGGATAAAATTATTCCCCCTGGTTGCAATCTTTTTTCGTAAAATCAAAATTAAATCTTTCTAACTGCAGCAACTGAAATGTCCAATTTTCTTTAAATACTAGAGTGGCTAATGCCCATCTACAAATCCCAGTGGTACAACATGCTACTGATAGATCAAGGCATAGACAAGGGGTAAGCTTACATTGTACTCAATCCAACATATGCACTTTGTATTTTGAGGGCTAGTTTCATACGCGTATAAATATTAGCATCAATGCATGCCTTCTGTATTTGTAAAAATCGCCAAATTTTTATATTCCAGACCAAAAACCATTGAGGAAGATGAATTTGATAAATCCTGTCTCCGATGTGGACGCATTCTCCCCACTGATTCTCAAGTAAGTTGTTTTCAAGTACATGTACATGCAGCTCATTTTTCATTAAATTGTAAGATAAAAGGGAAAACGTATTTAAGAAATTCAAATTGATTGCTCGCAGCATATCTGGAGATGGACTGGTTACAATTTTGGTTTGGACCTGATTGTGACTTATTCAAGGCGGTGAGTTATTTTGCCCCACAATTTTTTTGAGGAAACAATACTTTGTTTATTGCCACATTTTAAATTAAAAAATTCTAATATCCTTTTTTTTTTCTAATAGCACATTTAATTTAAAAAGAAATGACCGAAGCCTCTATGATTTCCATGGTGCTGTTAATCAGCAATCAAGAAGACACATTGTTTGCAGGTATGATGTAGAAAATAACCAAATATCCAACATCATGGGAAATAAATTCAATTGATATATTAAACGAGTTATGTGTTGCAGGTTTACAGTTGCATCGTTAAATAATCAAAATCAAGTTACATATACTAATACGACTGGTCTACAGAGTCACTCACTTAATAGAAATGAGGTGGGTTGGTAACGCTTTTGTCAAATTTCAAATGATTAACAGGTTTTAGTTAGTCTTAATATTTTTTTATCTGACAGGAAATAAAAGTGATGATGTTGGATAAGGACGTGACGTTTCCACTCGTGCTAAGTGCAAACTTTGCCGTTATTTCTGGGCCTGCAGAAAAGAGTGCATCGGACTCGCCAGATGGAAAATAGTTTGAAATGCTTCGTATCTAATTTATTTTTCATTTAGGTTCACGCGAAAGCATTGTGGTTCATCATAATAATATTTCATGTGGCAGGAGGAGAAAAATGAATTGATATTAACCAACTACATGTAGGCCTACAACGCTATCAGTTCAGTAACGAAGTAACGAAGACAAAAATGTAGTGAAGATTTTATATTTGTATTGATTTAGCAGCATCTTTGAAGGAAGTCTTGATGCCATGCACAAAAAATCAAGTTAATTTCCAATGTCAAATTTATTCTCCAAAGGGAAGGTCTTCAAAGTTTAGGCTACTAACATTTGTTTTCTTACTTATTTGAGTACTTAATTAGGCCTATGGAGTAAACAAAATAATCTTGTTATATAATAACTTCGATTAATGTTCATGAATAAAGCAAGTTATGGTATGTGTAAGGTTGCAAAGCTGTAATCCTCTACAACTGAAATTACCACCAGTGAAACCTCAATTATCCGGCAATCGTTTAACCGCCAGCATGTCGAGAAACAAGATAGCAACTGAAAACAGTTCTTTGTAAGGAATGGAAAGTATTTTCACACAAAACTAAATTGCATGGCGTGCTCTCGTACAGATCAGTTACTACAACTCTTCAAACACTCAGAAAGTTCTAGAACAAAAACTGACATACTTTCAAAAATAAGTGCTGGCATGTAGGCTACATGTATATACATGTTAGCTTACACTGTTATGTATTTCTTTATCACTATTTAAACATTTGCCACACCAGTGTTCCCGGCCCCTGGTGGAGAATCAATGTTTCACTGTATGTAAATAAAAATATGCTTGAATGTCTGATACCAGAAATATTATAAGCACACCATCAAATTCAGCATCACTGCATGCAAATGTCTGCAATGTATAGCGAAGCATGTAGAAAGATTAATTCTATTTTGTGTATGACAGTTAATTGTAAAGATGAAAAAGGAGTGAGATAGTCATGAATTTATTGTATATTCTTTGTAATTAACTCACTGGTATGTAATATTAATAAATTGTTTATTTTTGCAGCGACAAAAAACAATATTTCCAATTAAATGCATATGATATCATCCGCATATTGTGATGGAGCTTTCATTCTTGAATTGTAAACTCTGTATAAGCAAAGTTTCAGCTTTACATCAGCTAAACATGTCCAAGAACGTTATCCTGCCCCTCACAGCCCTTTTTTATGAGATTTGCCAGTTTCACCTCGTTTGGTAACAACATGTCAACATGACTTTGATGGATATCAGTTGACCTTTGGATAAATACATGTATATTTAAATCATGGTTAAGAATGCATTCATGACATTATTGCCTGCCTATAAATAACTGAAGCAAAGAAACTTGCAAAATAAACATTTGAATTGTAATGCGCCTGCGAGCAAGCTTACCTGGGCAGCATGTATGCGATGCTCATGCAATCCCTGATTAATTTAACGAATGTTTTGTCAAATTTCCATCAATAAGTAATTCTCGTCCTTCCTCTAGAGTCTAGAGTATACTTTGTAGGCTCGAAAGTCCGATAATTCCATTTTTTTTAAAAAAAATTACTAGCCCTGTTTTGAGAGGTTTCAGAAACCTCATGCACTATGTTTGCTACATATTTTTTTCCAGCTAAACACAAAATTGTGTGAGCAGTAAATGTCAGTTTAAATGTAGATGTTTCTTACCAGCAAACTAAAAGTGAAACCTTTCACTTCTTTGATGACTAAAATTCTTCAATCATCTTTGGTGGTTGTCTCAGTTGTGATTCAAGTAGGCCTACCATATGGTACTGTATACTGGTACTGAATCAGCTGATAGTTGATGAGAAAGTGATCACATTCTCATTTAACTATGTTTATTCAAAAACAATTCTGGGCAGATTCCATTTAGCTGCTGTCCATTTTTTTTGGTAGTCTGCTGTTGAAATTCTTAATTTTTAGCTTAATCGTTCCATGTTTAAATTTGTTACTGGTTTTTACTCCGAATTTGTTGAAAACATGCTACAACCAGTTGAATTCTTTGCCAGATTACCCATTTCTCTTATGTCATGCATCAAACAGCTATCAGGGAGGCATTAAAAACGAATTAATTTATTTGGGGGCACGAAGTAGCAGCTAATTCTTTTTGATTGAGTACTCCAATATATGCCGATCATGTGACAAAATATGTCAGCGTGAATCAAGGTGAATCTATTTAGGGTTTTGGTCTCAGAAACGCAAAAAAATAAGTTTTTTTCCAAGGAAGTATACATGTACCTAAAAATCAATAATGTAATTTTCTCAAATCTCTCCAAAACAATGCATCCTGTAGAGGTAGCCTAAAAATTTTCAGAAATAAACTTCAGGAGAAAAAATTGAAAGCTCTGGCTTACATGTCCAAACTTAGACCAGTTGAGGTGAAATTTTTTTTGCTAGCAACAAACCCTGACTTATTTGCCATAGTGTGATAACTAGTGAGTCTAGCAGTTACATATTGTTGTTTTTATACTATTTGGTTATTTATTTCTAGAAAACCATATAAATCTGTAGATTTTTTTTGATTTTTATCCAGCTAAATTGGGCATATGTACCATTGTGTGATGATGCGACTGCACATGCAAGAAAGCTGCATCAAATCCAAATATCCCACTAGTCATCCAGTCCATTCGTTTCCAAGAACGTAATCTGGCAACATTTTCGCCCTTTTTCATTGGAGATCTGCCAGTTTCACCTTGTTTGGTGACATGTCAACATGACTTTAACGGATATCAGTTAGGTGTCCACCTGAAGATGTGACTGCATGCAAGCAGTGTACAGTGTACATCAAATTCAAATATCCCACTAGCCATCCAGCATCACAGACGTCAGTCCAATTCAAAACGTAATTTCCACGATATTAAAACAGGAACCACAGGAGGAAAAGCCTCATCTTGCAGTCCAGCCACCATAGCAAAGATGGAAATTTCAATTTCCTCCTCCTTATATAACCCATGAGAGGATATGGGAGCAGAGTCAATTAGCTGCCAATGATCCTGACGTCGATCACCCTGATGGCAGATCCAGAGCAGATCGTATATAAGTGAACAGTTCCAGTACTTCACAACCATTTATTGCACACACTATTCTTCAAACAGTCATCCTACAAAGTCGCCATCAAAGAATGGCTTTTGCAGATTTCCAGGGCAGCTTGACCATGCTTGGAACATTGGTTTTGGTGCTGGTCTCTGTCACCGTCCAGGATAGTTTCGCTGGCAAAAAGCCCGACTTGACCCCAGAGCAGTTCGTGTCGACCTACTCTCACCACCGACTGTCGTCCGACTTTATCCTGTCTCTGTACCGCAACCTCAGCAAGGGGGTGCCGCTGAACCAGGCCACAGGCAGGCCCGAAAACTGGAGGACAGTCAAGGCTGCAGATACCATCCGCACATTTCCAGCAATAGGTAAGTTAAAAGTTTAGTTTCCGCGCATGCCACAAGCAGTAAAACCCAATTTCAGACTTAAATTGTATTTTAAATAACAAAGTCTTAGATGTAAACTTGTGTTTGTTAAAAATGATTTTACGAGTTTGGTTTGAGCAACTGTAAGAGGGTAGTTTGACTGGAGAAGAAAAATTCAACACTGTTTTATCCAAGTCGAAATGTCATGTGAACACCAGAACAGACTTTAACCGACTTCAATTGAGACAAACACGTTACTTTATTTGGGCTAACTAAAACTAGATACAGCGAAGCATCCCATTCAAAAAGTCTCCAAACCCCCACAAAATGGGCCAATGGGATAACGTATGTTTTTCCTAGGATATCATGTTGCAGTAGCCTACACGACTACATGTACATGCAGTGTAGTGTGCTCATCGTCATGCAAGGCCTACTTAGTATATTTTCGTTATGTAACCAGCCGATTTTAACAGATTTTCTGCGTTGTTGTTTAGTAGTCGTGCATATATTACGTAACACAATTTTTGACCTTTTTAAAGTTCCATCCACTGTAACACTTCGCAGACTACCAACCCCTAGTGTTACGTAACACATTTGTACAGGGGGTCTGTGGGTTTTCTCCTTGTGTTTCGTAATATTTTTCAAGGATTAGGATATCTTGGAAATTCTACCACATCAACTATTTTGAGCTCTGCAGTTCAGATTTGGAATGATTGGTGAAGATGTCTAAACCAAAAATATTATCGTCAGTAACATTGCAGAATCAATACCAAATGACACACACTAGGTCCTGCATGACCTACAATTTCCATGAAAAATCCATGGGTAAAAATTAAATATTGCACAAATGTGTTACGTAACACTAGGGTGGGGTTGTTGTTTAGTGGTCCTGCATATATTACGTAACACAATTTTTGTCCTTGTTAAAGATCCATCCACTGTAACACTTCACAGATTACCCACCCCTAGTGTTACGTAACACATTTGTACAAAATTTGAATTTTCACCCATGGATTTTTCATGGTATTTGCGGTCATACAGGACCCACCCACCCCCTGGTGCGTTAAGTAAAATTTACACGTACCCTTAGTGAAGGTCCATGCATCTTTTTAAGCAGCAGGAGATTTTTATGGTCATGTAAACTTACATGTACTTATTATTAAATTATTATTATTATGTATACGTGACCCACTGGTCTTCAACTTTTGATTGAAGTGACTTTTATGCAAGTGCAATTTATTTCTGCGTCTAAACATAATAAATTCTTGCAGATGCCTACCAAATGAACCAGCAGCTGGTCTACAAGTTCAACGTGTCCCAAATCGACAGAAACGAAAGGCTGAAGACAGTGGAGTTGAGGCTGCGCCTACCCCCCAGCTGGAAGTCCAGACAGGAGCTGCATGCCCTGGCCGTTGCCAGCCACCCCAGCGCCACCATCTACGCGTCCACCATCCCCACCGTGACCACGCATTTCGCGGCCGACGAAGTCACCATCATGGACATCACCACCGCAGTCAGGGACTGGTTCGAGTTCGCAAAAACAACGAAAATGCACAACGACCTTACCTTGGACCTGGTGTTCAGCGTGGTGCGGAAACGCAAGATGTCTCGAAACAAGATGCTGCGAATGCTGGAACGCCGCGACGAAGGTCCGCTCAGGGGAGCTTTCGACGCGATACTCGTCGCCTACACGAAAGCCGGAGAATTTTTCATAAAAACCGATTCCGAACTGGGTTTTCACGTGAACAACACGAAAGAACACGATCCCGAATCACCCGCCATCTTTGAGGAAGCAGCCAATGTGACCAGCGAATTGTCTGGGGAACGAAATGGGGAATCGACTAGGGATAACGGAAAATTATCCCCAGTCGGCAAGCGGCCACAGAGAAGCGCCATTTTCAAAAACCTGGAAATTGGGGATCTATGCCATCGAAACGACCTACAAATCGACTTTTTGGAAATTGGGTGGGGAGAGTGGGTCGTGTACCCCACAAAATTCAACGCCTACCAGTGCGCTGGCAAGTGCGGAGGATTCGCGGACTCCAGGAACAACCCCACAAACCATGCCATCGTGCAAAGACTCGTGAGACTTGGTGCACACAACAAGGACATCCCCATGTCGTGCTGCACACCCACCAAGCTATCCCCACTCAATATTCTGTACCTCGAAAAAGGTGAGGTGGTCATCAAGCATCATCAGGAAATGATTGTGGAGGAGTGTGGCTGCATCTAGATTAAAATTACATCAATCTGCAGGCGGTATAAATTGGCACTGCATGCAGTTGTATCACAGCAATTTTTTCTGCAAATAGATGCACGCTTCATCGCATGTGACAAATTTCCTGTAGTTTTCTTCAGATTTTGGTGGTTTTAATCAGAATCCAGATTTTGGACTTTCGCAATACTGTGGTTTTCTCAGGGTGCGTTTTTGTATTGGCTATTCACACCCAGTCACCCACCGCTGCAAAATCACAAAACCGGTGGGCGTGACTAATTTTGAATCGGTCATTTAAAAAAACGCAACCAGAGAAAAACACTGCGTCGTGAAAGTCCAAAATTTGACCCTTGGTTTGTGGCTGGCCAAACAGTTGCTGAAGACAGTATATTTAATTTACATGTAGGCCTACGTGCAGCCGTCCGTGCTACATTTGACCATTTTTCTAGATTTACTTCACTGTAACTCCCGATGAATTTTAATTTATTTTTATCACGTTTTCAGCGTCATGAATCCTTTTAGCATAAATATTTGGCTAATGTATATGCCAATTCATGGCTGCAGCATTTACACGTATGCTAGTATACATGTACTAGTATGCAGCTAGCATTTGATGATTTTCCTACTTTTGCTTCACTGTAATTCCGATGAATTTTTAATGTATTTTTATCACGTTTTCAGCGTCATGAATCCTTTTAGCATAAATATTTGGTCAATTTATTTGCTAATTCATGGCTATCCATTATAACAGCATTTACATGTATTCTCGTATATTCGGCCTAATGATTTTTCTACATTTGCTTCACTGTAACTCCGATGAATTTTTAATGTATTTTTATCACGTTTTCAGCGTCATGAATCCTTTTAGCCTAAAGAATTTTAGCATAAATATTTGGTCAATTTATTTGCTAATTCATGGCTATCCATTATGACAGCATTTACATGTACATATACACTCATATGTGCAGCATTTGACGATTTTTCTACATTGATGCAGGATAATAATTTTCATGTACAGTATGTGCATTTCAGTTTGAATGTTAGGACCAAAATAGTCTAATGACAGATTTGTTGAAAAGTCAGTTAAGCTTGATGATCTCGTGTCCTTTGCCTAACAAGTTGTTTACCCAAAGTAAGCTTTCAAGCATAATGTTTATAACTTATGCACTGATACTGTCAATGCTAAATTACAATTCGATGCTGATATTTCTAATAAACCAATACATTTTTATGCTATAGTAATTCTCGTGTATTTTCAAATTAGGTTATTTAGGTTGCCCCTGACATTCATCATCCCTGATGTCCTGCTGGCAGCTTTGTGTGAATTCATATACAAAAAACAGAAATGACATAAGTGATCACTGTTTATTAGTGTTACGTTACGATTACAAGTTCATTGTTGCACGGGTATTGTCAGGCAGTAACGCCATATGAAAATCTCCACTTTGATTGGGAATTAGAAAAGCCCTAGTACGACCAGTCAAAGATTGACGCTGCACAACAATGATATACAGTAATGTATATGGAATAGTCAATGTTTCCATGAGTGCATGTTGGCTGCATTTGGAACATTTCAAAAAACATTCCAAAGGGTTACATTAAATCTTATAAATTTCCTCAATCTTCCTTGAAGTTGGCAGAAAATTCGAGTCGGTGATCGATGATATCATGGCTAGGCAAGCAGTCCGAGAACGCCTCAGCTATGGGCCTGTACAATTCAACGTTCGCTATACACTTTTAACATTGTCCAACAAATTTGACGGTAACAATAACAAATGCCCTTCACAGGTTTTGCCTTGTTCCTTACAGAGATTTTAGGGCAACCGTCGTGTCGTCACACATTTCAGGAAGTCAGAAGAAAATCATATGCACAACAAATGGACTCAACAGTGCTCATTTACAAATTTACACAAAAGAAATGTTTTCGTCCAGCTATCAAGTAGACATTTGGCAGCATGTGGTCCAATAACAGGGACCAGACAAGCGAGACCAGATTTTATCAGTCTTTTACAGTTTGCTCTGCTGAGTTTCCATCCCGAGAACTGTCTTCGGGAAAATGTGTAATGTAAAAAACATCAGCAGGTAATACGAATGGCTGACAATTTCAGTGTCAGTATTATTCCGATGTGTCCAGTTTTCGTACGTGAAACTATCCACACGTGCACACACACACAAACAGTGCATTCAATTAAAAGAAGGCAGGGATGTCTTATGGCAGAATTGCCAAAGTTGTTTATAAAAAAAGATGGTTTTTCTGAGACACTTGGTATTAGTCTATCCCACCCTGAAAATGTGACCAATTTTTGGAGCAAAAATTTGTTTGTGGATGCATGACAAAAATTATTCCAAAGTCATGTTCGCTTTTCTACAGCGCTGTTGGTGTCCGATCCATCTAGCTTCAAAAACTGTTCGGAAAGAACCATGCTAGTTTACTCAAAATTCATACTAATTGCACATCAAATTGCCTTGAGTCTAAAGTTAAATATAAATTTAATCCATGTTTACCATAGTATGCATAATAGCAAATGAATGATTAAGTGTGGGTTCAGGCTAGATAATGTGAATTCCCCAGATATGAAATTTTCAACTTGCCCGACTTGTTCAGGTTTTAAAACAAATTTCCCTGACCACTTATCATACAGAAAGAAGAGATAAAACAAAAAAAATGTCATTGTGTAACAGCAAATTTAGATTAGTTTTTTATAATTAACAATTTCATTATTAATTTCTTCCCCTGAACAGCTTGCTATATGTAAAATGTATAACTTTTTCAAAATAAATCCATTTATTGACCTGGCTTTTCCAATTTCCCTGACATTTCCAGGTCTGGGGGAACCCTGGATGTGGGTTAATAGTTGGACCGCTAATCGTCCGAACTTACGCCGACAGTACTCTATCCAGGCAACAAAATTGTTCACTAATATTGCAACCTCAATTATCAAGATTTCCATTATAGTTTCTCAATATAGGCAGTACGCATTTACTTGATAAAAAGTTTAAAAACGCAACAGGATAAAGTAAAGTATTTTATGTGCAGAAGAACTGTTTTGGCAACTATTTTCCCAACATTCGCAAAACAAAATTTTCACTTGCCAACAGGGCTGCGCATCCATGTAATTTGAGTTAGAAAGTGGTTAATAACCAGTTATTTTCAAAAACAATAGCAAAATGCATTTCACGTTTTTATTTGTACCAATTTTAAAGCATTCATTAGAATATTCCGACAAGAAACCCCGTTAAAAGTACAGTTCTTGGCCTACCGAAGCAGTTGTTATTAAAAAAGAAATTAAACAATGTACAAGAATCTGCTTCGTGTGTGTGCTGTGCATTTTTCTCGGAATAGTGAACGGCGCTGATGGTCCATGCCAGTTTCATCAGAGAAAGTAACGCTGCGTCTCGACATCCAATTTGTGTGCAGAAAATCGCGCGAGTACCACTGTAGATCGCACAAAGAAATTGCATGACTAGTGGTTTAATACATCTAGACAACTGCCCTTCATTTACCCTTAAATTGCCACGGTCTTTTGCACATTCGTTTGGACTGGGTAAAAATCTGCTGCCTGCCAATAGACACCCACTTATCACAGCTCTCGGTGTTGCGCTATTTCCCATAGCAGCCTCCTGTTTGAAGTCACGTGGAAGAGAGTGCGAATGGAGAGGGAATATAAATAAAACGATGGGCACAGTCTGTTGGGCGCCCAAGGCACCGACAGTGAGGCAACCAGGTGATGGTCCTTATATCCGGCACAGGTTACAGGGCAGCAGAATCAGTCGTCAAAGCAGGTGAGTTTGCTCCACGCCAGAGGTAAGCAGGACTTAGAAATGGGTTCACTTACTCATTAGTTGGTGAATGTGCTTTAAAAACTCGTAGTATGAATAGGTGGACTCTGACCGATCTTCCACGATGTACTGGAGAAAGTCCTGCTTGTGCTTGCTGTTGTTTCTGTGGAATAAAAGCAAAACGTTAACTGCATCATGGTTCATAGCAAAATTTGCAACACAATTTCCCTGACTTTCCCTGACCAAATCTGATTAATTTCCCTGACTTGGCAATTAAATATATTGTAATTAAAAGTAACTATCTGCTACACTACAATTAAATATTTTTTATATTTTTCTGTCAGGATGACTAGCCAAATCTTCAATTGAATTTCCCTGACTTTTCCAGGTTTTTCAGACACTTGGAAAATTTCCCGACATTTTCAAGAAACATTTTTAGATTTGATCCAAGCAAATATACCATATGGCGGAAAGTTTTGAAGTTATAGATCTGACCACGAAATAATGGAATTAGCCCACAATTTAGTAAGAAGAAATAATAATATTAATAATCAAGAGTCTGCTGTAGGCGAAATTTTTGAAAAATTACAAGAAAGATTGGATTTTTAGTGTATTAATATTAATAACGATGCAAACACTTGAGGTTGAAACCACTAGATCTCAAACAAGGACTTCTTCTTTCAAATATTAATAAAATTCTTCATAATGACGGAAATGTCAAAGACGAAATTTCTTTTTTAACAAAAATAATGCTTTTTAGGTGAATTTTGCATAAGAAATATAACTGATAATGATAAGAAATTATAACGAAAACGTTGTAGGCGAAATTTTTAGAAAATGTAGAACACAAATACAGCTTTTCATGAGATACTTATACCAATCAAACTAGTTGTGCCACGACAAATTTCCAGACATTATGAATTTCCCTGGCTTAAACCTGCCTTTCGACATTTCCCTGACCACATTCAATTTCCTTGACTTTCCCTAACGGTATGAACTCTGTGCATAGCAAATCAGTAACTGGCATATCAGCAGGCTGTCAAGCAGTATGGAGGTAGAATAATATAGGAAATATAGGAACAATATAGGAATTTTTTCTTTAAAAACTGTAAATTACTGCAGTTTAGAGCATGTCCTACTTTGTAATGAACTATGAACTAAATAAGCAGAAGTTCTCAAACTTTGGACCACAACCCAGCCATAATGCATTTTTAAAGACATTCTTAGAAATATTAATATTCAAGAGAATGCCATAGGAAATTTTTTTAAACAGTAAGGCCTACTTTATATAGGAAGGCAAGATTTAGAATGTAACATCATTCAATTTTTTGAAGAAAAGCAAGCTGCAATTCATCAATTCTTTGTCTAGTTTTTGTAATAAAAATTGCCTTATATGGCGTTCTCTTCATTATTAGAATATTTCTGTAAAACTGCCTTTAATTCAGATCGTTTGAGAAGCCCTGTGTTAAAGAACAGATTCAAAGGGTTAAATTAAAAAAAATTATGGACATAAAAATAGGGGGTGCCAATCCTAAAAAAAACTGAAATTGGAAAAATCCTGAAAATATTGATGTGCGCGTGTGCATATGGCTACCAAAACCTGAAATCCGGTTTTGGTAGTCATTTGCAGACGCTCACACCAATTAGGCAATGTCAATTACAATTATTTTTTAGGATTGACACCCCATAATGTTTAAGGGCACCCAGAGGTCTTTTTAAATAATGGATCACCATCAAAAAGTTTGAAAAATTATGCAAAAAACAAAAGTTTCTAAAAAAAGTGGGAGAAGGTGGGGGGGTGGGGGTGACGCATACTTTATTTTTTATAAGATTTATAGTTTCTTCAGGTTGATAAAAGAAATTGTAGGAATTTTCTATTTCATAAACAATAACAAATCATCATCGTCCAGCCAACAAATTATACCTTTTGGAAGAATGAATCTTGTAGATATATATATTTGTTAAATGAACGTAGAAAAATTACCATAGTGGTTGTAAGGCTGTTTCACATTAAAAGACCTTTCAAGTTAACCCCTCCTCCAATTCCAACAAGCAATAAATATTTAATTTAATCCCTTGAAATAAATGAAATAAAGCTGCAGCTCGGTGAACTTACTTTAGTACTTGAAACGATGCGTGAAAAGGTCTTTGGGACTGAAGGTAATTAACAAAGTTGCGCAGCTGCTCCGATTCAACTGATTCCAAGTCGGGTAATTCGATCTGCGAATAAGGAACAAGCACTGTCAGTCTTGGCGACCACGGTAGTTTACCGAGTAAAAAGACACAAAATAGCATACCATATTTTCGGGAATTGCATCGAAATTATGAACATTGAACACGTTTTGACAGTACTGATTGGAAACGCCTTGGCACACGTACAAGAACATCCGATCAGAGGCATCCAGCAGAAAAACACCCCCGCGCTCGAATTTCTCTGCTGACAGGTGTAGCAGAGCAGGTTGTGGAATGGTAATCTCGTTTTGCGTTATCGTTTTCTGTGAGAATGAGATACATGGAAATTGAAAATCCATGAGGCAAATAAGTTGATCGATCGGGAAATCAAACCATACTTACAGCAGAATCGAGATTGTGCACGGCATACATGTTGGGGTAAATATAGGGCATTAGATATGTCAGTGGCAAGGTCTTCATTTGATTCATGGCATGGACTCGCTCGTCTAACTTTGTGCTTGTCCCTAGCCGAAACGCCATCTAAAAGGAAAACACGACGTCGTGAATCATCTGGGAAATGTAAACCAAACATCAAGCATAAGGTGATATACTAACGTGTTTCAATATGGCCAAAATGTACATCGGCAACAGCTTTAAATTGGGTGGTACTGCCAGTGCTGTATTGCTTCCACCTTGAATAATTTTGTACGCTGAAACCGCATCGACGCAAGCATTGATTAGTGCATCTCGTGCATCTGACATTGACGAAGTTAGTGATCGATCCACCGCTGCATATAAAAAACAATAAAATAGTAATAAATTACCAATGCTGTATTACCAGAGCACCGTTCTAGCCACCAGATTGCTATGTAAGTGAAAATTTCTTGAATGTATTTAGAAGTATGGATTGAAGCACACCTCGCTATTCAGCAGAGATATAAAAGTCATTACAGCCTAAATAATACATATCCAAGCACATTGAATACAATTTCCCTGACATTTTCAGGGTTTCCAGACACTTTTTTGCAAAATTTCCAGACAACTTTATTTTTAATCAAGCTTTTTTATGGATCTAATACCAATTACAAATCAAAAAGGGTAAAGTTGTGTGTCTTGCGTACCTCTTAAAATCCATGGCGTCCTTAATCTTTTGGAAACAGTATTTATGTTCCCATCAAAATTTTAATGTTTCCAAAGCAAATAAAACTCGTGATACAAACATGAACAAACGAGTAATTCAAAACCCAGAATAAATTATACCATAAAATTTCTAGACATGATGGAAATTTCCCTGACATTTCCAGACCAACTTAGTCTCCCTGACATTTTCAGACCAAATCAGTTTCCTTGACATTTCCAGGTTTTCCAGAAGGCTAGTCACCCTGACATAAGTACTCTATTAGGAGTTTGCGATTGAATTACTGATCGAGCAATTGATATCATGGTTAGAAAACGAGAAATTCTTTATGCCTAACGCAAAGCTAAGGGCATACAGGGGATAAAGTAATTGAGATCAAATAAAATTAAGCAAAATCAGCCAATTAATTAGAAATGTGCTGCAATTGTGGTGCATTTTGTACATTTTGTGAGAAAGAATTTTTCCATGGGGGCACCTGAGGGTAAACATGAAACTTGGTATTAACACGAGTGGAGAACCAAAGGCCAACTGATATTTTGGGGTCTTGGATATTGTATTTTCCGAGTAGTGTGCTCGTTATAACTGAACGATTCTTTTGAAATTTGCATAAACCATTACTACCATGTAAATTTGCTCGTTATAGCCAAGATCTTTTCATAACCGTGATCGTCATAAGCGAGTTCGACCGTAGTTAAAATTTTCTAGACCCTAAAAACACCCAAAAATGGATTTTCCAGAAAATATTAAATAGTGAAAGCATCCCACTGTAAACTCACCCATCTTTGTTAATAATCCAACAATGGCCTGTTGATCAGCAGAGGCAATTATTTCTGCTACATTTGTCGACACAGGTAAGCATAAAGTGTGAACGCGTATCCGCCTTTCACCTACAATGATATGATTGTTAGGAAGACCATAGTCAAGAGAGCCAACCAGTACAAAACCACTGTTTCAAATAAGACAACTCACCCTTGCTGGAAGTGTATAAGAGAGCTGCTTGGAAGCAAGTAGTCTTGCACTCAGTGAGGGATTCCTCGATGGACATTTGCATCCCGAAACCAGCATCAGGGTTGATGTTTGGCAAGGACAGCAAGTCGGTGGAGCGCACAAAAAAGTTGCCATGAAACGTGTGGATAGACAGGCCTTTCGTGCAGCGGATCCTCATGACGGCCTCAAAACCGACTTTGCGGGTAAGGTACCGCCTAAGGTCCTGCTCAAACTTCTCCACCAAGCCAGGATTGGACATATGATGGAATCCCGGATAATAGTTAATACAACCACCAGAATACTTTGAAATACCCGCTACGAAGACAAAAGCGATCGTTGAAATAACTACGCATAAGCAATCAATTCAGATAGAAAACCATGGGCAGCAACTACTCACAAAGTGTGGCAATATCGCAATACTGGGAACAAACGAGGAACAAATCCACCGCTACCTGTTGCCCTGAGCAGTTCAACGACAATTTTTTGTAGAAATCATTTGCAGGACCAAGATTAGGTACCTCCTAAAGAAACGGACGAAGACGGCAATTATTAATTTAGTGTTTACATTTTTTCTAATTATTCTTTCCGACCACTCCACAAACACATTGCCAAAACCTAAAACGAAAGTAAGCACCAAATCCCACCAAAGACAGAAAAACACCACCATAATGAGAATAACGATGTTAAAACAACTGTCGAATGATCAATGCACCCATGCGGATTGAAAGAATTCAAGACAGTATAACATGCACATGCTTAATGCAAATGCATGACAAAAAATCAATACCATAAAAGGCAAAACAACCAACAGAAACAAAGTCGAATAAAATTCATCTGCAATAAACTCTCGAAACACATTGATACAATACCAAAAAACACATATTATAAAAACAGCATTCCTTCAGAAAAAAAAAAACGTGCTGGGTGCAACGTGCAGAAGTGCCCAGAAATAGACAAGACCCGAACTTACACAGACATGCTCACGAAAGATATAATTATCAAGCTCCGCCTTTCTGAGAAGACAACACTCATCATTATCCGTGCTCACCTTCCCTGCCCTCAAGTTGGGGTCTTCGCGGGATTTCAAGGCCCCAGGTCCTACGTTGGGAAGAGCGCCTTGGACCACAGTGACTCGCCCACCAGTGGGAGACTAAAAACAAAAAAAACTTATCAAATCCATGGAGGCGACACCAAATTCTTAAAAAGGTACGGAAACTCGAACCCACCACCAGCTTAAATGCCGCTTGCAAAGCAGCACCTAAGGCACTGTCCGGGCTGGTGTTTTCCATAAACTGAACGGGAAGTTGCGTAAGCAAATCCTTGACCAGGTCCAGACTTTCGTGCAAATTGACGAGAAGATTGTCCGGGCATGGGAGAAACACATCTAAAAGGAGAAAAGCACACATTTGGCTTATGTGTTGTGGATTGATTATTTAATAAAGCATAGCATATTTTTTCTCTACCACTACAGGGTCCATACCAAAATTTGCAACTCAATTTCCCAGACTTTCCCTGACCAAATCTAATCAATTTCCCTTACTTGTTAAATAAAAAATATCTCATGTAGGTAAAACTAACTTTATTTACCACACTTTGCCCATTAAAGTACATGTATCTAATATTTTAATTTTTTCACATGCATATATCTGATTTTTTTTCACAATTTTAATCAAATATTTTTGAAAAACTTGTGTGTTAATATTAACATGTGAGCAATGCCTGCAAATTAACATTTAAAAGAATGCCATAGGCGAAATTTGTAAAAAAAAAATGTAGTCCTAATGCAATTTTGAAGACATTCTATGAAATATTAATATATTCAAAAGAATACTGTAGGCCCTTATTTGTTTTAAAAAAACCAGACCAGAAATAACAGATTAAATAGAAGCAGGAGAATTTTTTTAGAAAAATCAGATCTTAAATGATAAGTTTCAGTTGGTATCTGCAATATTTTTCTTTGCCACGCAATTTGCAGTAAAAATATAGAAACACTTGACAAACTGTTTCCTTAACCAACCCAAGAAATTGTCCCTCAATTTGAACATATTTCAGAGATGGATTTTAGCTCGTTTCTTTAAAAGGGAACGCCATAGGCGACATTTTTGAAAAACTCTACTGGAAATAAAGAATTGTAGGTGTAATTTATGGGTTGTTTTTCACAAAAATGAATTGAAAATTAAGAATTTCCAGTCACAAAATTGAAATTACAAATTTTTTGAAAGTTTTCCCTGACTTTTCGTACAAAATGTCCACATTTCCCTGACTTAACCCTGCACTAGCCGAAGAAGGGAAATAGCGGAATGCCGGAATCATCAAAATGCTGAGGTGAAATATTGAAAATCAAATTGCCTACCGTCAATATCTGACACCACCATCATTTGGGGCTGCGACAAACCCTCCGCAAGGTTGTAAAAATGCAGTGCACTGTCAACAGTTATGAATCCTACTCTCGTCCTCGAGTCCCCAGGCAGTTTTTCCAACTCTTCCAGGAGAGTGTCGCAGAACGACCTCAAGTAACCGGTTTCGACGGCTCCATAGGACACATCCAACACAAACAGATAAACGGCAGGTTGGGGTGGCCGCAGCTGAATATGATAATAAGGCGATTAACCAGTGGAAAAAACCGCATTACGTGTAAAATGTCTGACTAAAATAAAAAGCAAACCATGTATTCAGACGGTGCAATAAATTCTATGGTTGCAGATCTGATTTCAGGCCTCCTCGTAGGGTCACCGTATGTCCTGCTAATTGGGTCGTACTGAAATTCCTCTTGTACTGTAATGAAAGATTCAGCTTAGGTTATTTGGTCCAGTGTGACAATAAAAACAACTTCAAACAAATTGCAAAGCAGTTTAAACGACCACAAGTATCCAGACTCACATTCGTTAACTCGGTAACAAAGATTGCATTTCCACCTATGCTGATCCAAGAACTGGACAAACGGGTTGATATAGGTGCGGCACGTCCGACAGCGGACTATGACATTGCACTGAACCACGGGTAATTGCTGAAAAGACAGAAAACGCTGTAAATCCAGGCTTCGGCAGTGGGCAAATGAGCACCAAGAGGCAGCACTCACAACTAGATCTTTATACGGGTGAATTAAAATGCCTAAGGGAAGTCTGGATTTTTGCAGGACCGACTGCGACTCTGGAATCCTCGTCAGCGTACAACGGAAAATACTGCAATTTGTAAATACAAAATGAGAACTGTGTCGGTGAAGAAAAAGAAGCTACAGTGTTCGGAACAAAGTTTGCAACACAATTTCCCTGACTTATCAAATAAAAATATCACATGGAAGTAAAATTAACTTTATTTTCAAACTTTGCCCATTCAAATACATGCATCTAATATTTTTAAATTATTTCACATGCATATAGCTGATTTGCTTCACAATTTTCCTCTAACCCACCTCGACCCCACGTATATTTTAGAATTGAGAATTTGTAAAAAAAATGTAGTCCTAATGCAATTTTGAAGATATTCTTAGAAATATTAATATTCAAGAGAATACTGTTGGTCCTGTTTTGTTTTAAAAACAACTAGACCAGAAAATAACAGATTTAATAAAGTAGGCGAAATTTTCGAAAAATCAGATTTGAAATGAATTTTAGACAGTACCTACTAGATCCTTGCAGTAAAATATAGTAACACTTGACAAAATGTTTCCTTGACCAACCCAAGAAATTGTTCCTCAATCTAAACATATTTCTACAAAGGATTTTAGCACGTTTCTTTAAAAGAAATTGCCGTAGGCAAATTTTTTTTAAAAACTACTGGAAATAACGAATTGTAGGTGTAATTTATAGGGTGTTTTTACAAAAATGAATTGAAAATTACAAATTTCCATTCACAAAATTGAAATTCAACATTTTTCGAAAGTTTTCCCTGACTCCCACCTAATGTTTAACTATCAGATTTGCTCAGCGATACCTACTCTGGGTTACAATTTGGAGTTCTCTGGTCGTAATTCGGAAGTATGACTGCTGGTGGCTCAACCGGCGTTGGAGGGAGGATGTTCCTTTCCTGCAACAAGTCGATGGACTCGCTTCCCTGAGAACGGACAATTCATCAACAAAAACGTCCTTAGTCACAATCCAACATTATACACCAATGCTGAAATCATACCCGAAAGCTTAAATTGCCCATTCGCTGTCCTAACTGATCAACGCCGTAATTGTTTTGCACACGACCACTTGGGTCTGGCATTGCTGGGCTGGGATGTTGTGGAGGATAAGGCTGCCTCTGATACTGAGATTGTCCAAGCACTGGTTGACTGTTTGGCATTCCTGACTGGAGCGGTTGAAGGTTAGAGCCTGGCCCTGGTTGATGTGGTGGAGGATACTGAAGCTAGAAAGTTAACAAATAGTTTGCGGTCAGATAGATGCAGAATGTAAATCTAATGGTAAAAACAGTTGTTCACTAAAATGAAAATAGCATTACGATGCAACTTCGATTATCTGCTAGGGTTTGGAACTGCAAGTGTGGCGGTTAGACGAATAGACAACTTTCTGAGTGTTCAAGCAATCATGGTAACTGGTCAGCTGTACGAATGCACGTCATACAATTTTACTTATGCGTGAAAATACTTTGCTTTCCATTAAAAAAATAGTTTTGGGTGACTTGCTGCTAGACATGCCAACAGTTAACAGAGACTGACAATTAAGTGAATACCAGATAATCGCAGTTCCACTGTATCACTAAATGAAATGTTTAGGGATAACGCCATTTTCGCTTTACAGATCCAACCACCCCAATGCATTTTGGAGTCTTCCTAACAAGTTATTTAGAGTTTACTCACCATACACAATTCAGAATTTGTCATCTAACACTCATGACACACCTACTGTAACTAAATCTAGTTTTAGAAACTGGGTAATGGCTGTGTTTCCCCGCTCAGTAACAGAAAACCTGATTACACATGTATATTTGTCATATGTAGGTGTCGCCCTCTACATAACCACGTTTTTCAATTGTTGTATTTCTTCTTTGGTATTTCTTGAGTATTAGGGTTCTTTGAGTCAAGTGACACTGAAAAACTCAATTACCTGTACACCTGTATTTAAATCTCATAAAATCCCCATAAATGAAAAAGTAAATATAAAGGCCAATAAAGTACAATTAAACATGCATTGAAGGATTACATCCCCCTGCCACACGGCGTATCTTTGTTGACTTCAGGGTACTGAGTTGAATTGAAAACAGCGAGTGCGAATGTGGCATGAAGATGAAAAATTAAGGCACGACATTTGTGCCATACATGACCATACATGGACGGCAACAAGATAGTTTGACCTCTTCCTTACTCTAGTTAGCGTGGTCTAATGCTGATAATATTGTGAACTATTAAATAATATCAAATACAGATACGGCATCGAAAATTAGCAAATTAGATAAGTCAGATAAGATCCAAGCTGTCAGTGCGAATATAATGAGTGGAAAATTCACCTGTGGAGGTCGTTGTGGCATACTGGCAATTCCTACAGGTTGGGAAGGAGGCATAGGTGGACCAGGGTTGGGTTGATAAGGAGCAGGTCGTTGCGCAAGAGGTGGCGGTGGTTGAGCGAACTGTGGAACTTGTGGTGCGGGAGTGGCCTGAACGAGTGGTGGCCCAGGAGTTCTGAACTGCGGTTGTTGATGTTGCTGCTGAGGAAACCCTTGAGGTCCAGGAGGGGCTGCCCATGACTGCTGAGGAGGTCCAGTGGGCAACAGTTGATTGGTGTTACTTTTTGGTGGCCCAGCCATGCTATTTAGAGAGCCTATGTAGAATAAACCCAATTAGCAAAGCTTTGGAGTAAAATGCACGTTACGTTTGCATAATCAACGTTATCAGCTTCTACTGTGCCCAGTTTTGCAATGCATACGAGGTAACAAAATATGCAAAATATATAATTGTAAGATTCAAACTGCAGAAATATGCATTGATATACCACTGGGTATCACTGAAGGGGTATCACGGTGTAAACATGTACAAGCAACAGCACATTAGCACCATAGACCAGGGTGTCTACTGGATTTGGTATTGCAAATTCCATGACTTTTCCGATACTTTTTCATGACTTCAAAATTTGTTTCATGACTTCAAAATTTGTTTCATGCCCATTAGAATATTAGATAGTGCAAGTTTTATGTCAGGACTAAATAGCGCTTTTCGGAAACATTATCCACAACGCCCCGTAGGCGAAAAATTTTCAGAAATAGGTGACAAATGAAAAGAAAAATTCATCGACCCTGTTGTAAATTTCATGACTTTTCCATGACCTTGATATAAATTTCATGACTTTTCCATGACCCTGATATAAATTTCATGACTTTTCCATGACTCTGATATAAATTTCATGACTTTTCCATGACCCTGATATAAATTTCATGACTTTTCCATGGCTCTGATATAAATTTCATGACTTTTCCATGGCTCTGATATAAATTTCATGACTTTCCCATGATCCTGATATAAATTTCATGTTTGTTTGTTTATGGAATTTTTAACGTTGGCCTATATAAATTTCATGACTTTCCCCATTACCCTGATATAAATTTCATGACTTTTCCATGACTTCCATGACCAGTAGACACTCTGTAGACCTAAGTTGGCAGGATAAAAAAAAAAAAAAAAAATTGCCATGGCCATGACAAAGTAATTAAGCAAAAGAACAAAACCAAGAAAAATAATTTCAACATGAATTATCGGCAGATTTTAATTAATATCCAAAGAAAACTTTGATGATCTTTTAATGGTCAACAAAGTGCATGGTTGACCTCTTATCTGCAAACTTTGAAAACTGTCATTTCAGGTATAAACTTGGAGACACCCTAAGGCTTTGGCAGATCTCAACACTGATCCAAGATTAACATACGATCACCTTAGTTAATCTGTTCAGCAGGCACAATGCATGTTTTTATTTTGTACATTGAAATGATTTGGATAGCACAACAACACCAAACCTAGCGTAACATCACTCAAACACATGTTGTTAGCAGTTAAACTGATGTAATATTAATAGGGGGATACATACTGTTAAGGGAGGGTGCAAACTGGCCTTCCATTGCGTCGTAGCGCTGGGATGGGATGGGAGAAGGATTTCGCGAAGACTTTGCCGAGGGAGGTTCTGAAGAGAACAAATTGTTAAAAGGAATCAATCCACGGTTGCAGGCACCAAATAAAGTGTAATCTAAAGTTATTATTGTTTGCCATTAGTGTCACTGCAAACAACCTGTCCCAAAAACAAAAGTTGTGTTCTTATCCAAAATAAATAAAACGTCACAAGTTGCTTTACTCGTGCATAGGCCATACCTCTGTCACATTTTATGACCTCAATGCATTCAGCGTATGGTAAAGTCCTTGATCATGTACGCTGGCAAACAAAACCATTTGAGGTGCAACAAACTCTGGCATCCCGAAGCAAATCACTAAACCAGATACTCAGGAATTTCCCGAGTGTGACTCATTAACCCCGGCCATATTTTAGACATTGGTTTGTAAGCACTTTCCACTTGGTGCTAATCTTGAATTTTGTCATCACAACACGAGATGGTAAGACAATTAAAATTGTGTAAGAATTTCTAAGAAACAAATACTGCCCAGTTAACCCTGAAAAAATAAACTTTATATGCATCTAGCTCGGTGTCAATGATTAAATTTTGCAAAAGGACTATTGAGATATATCTGAACAGATTATGTTGCTGTTAAAATTCGTGTTAACTCAGAGCTATTGGCACGTTGAGGGTTGCTTGGCAGCTAAGACAATATGCAGTAAAATCCACATGGTCACAATGTCAGCATTCTCACAATGTTTTGAAACACTGTCTAGAATTTAGAAACAGCCTCAAAACCTTGTAACCACGAAATGTCAAGGCCTTGACAGAATGTGTGCCATAGCTTTCAATTACCTCCATGGCAGAAGAAAGCATAATCCCATTATTTCACGAGTTATCGCATATGATTCTTGACAGTTTGCCAGGATTTTGAAAACGAAGAAATCATTTCTTTCCAGTTTATAAATGCAATGATGCATTCGGTTTCATGATAGCTTTCAACATCAAGTGCTTTCAAAGTTCTTAAAACGACCTTCACAGGTATCTTGCTTCATTCGTTATATTGGTAAGCTTTTAATAACAACTTTTGCTTCAGACAGCCAAGTCAATGCATCACTTTATCCATGTGACAGAACGTGACATATTAACTGAAGATTCACCTTGCAGATTTTCATCAAATTGAAAACCTAATTAAATTAACAAATGTACGATAGCCTAAGTCTATCAGAAGTAATGCGAGGTTTTGTTACTCAACATGCATGGATGATTGTCATACACCAAGTTTAGAAATTGGGATTTTAATTTTCTTCACGTATACCTTTTAAGGCAACAAGAAGATTGTCAAGTTCTTCAAATACACTGACAAGCTACTAGGCAGTCATTCTGTAATCAAGGTACCGAGGTCACCATGACCTTGCATGTCATGTGCACCAAAAGATTCAAGAACGCTGTTTCTGCTGATTTCGTAGAACAATTTAAAACTTGATCTTGATGGGAAGTAAAATCAATTCAATAATCCCGGAAACGAGATGCAGTTATTGAACCAACATTTCACAAATGGCAGTATAAATATTTCTGATAATCAATCTTGTATCATGACTACATTAACACTGTGCATCTGTGGCACAAAGCACTGGCTCATAGCATTTTAAAAACTTATGATCAGGTGACTTCCAATTGTGAATATCAAGTAGGCTAATTAACTTGACAAAAACCTGCAGTTTGGTGAGTGCGTAGCACTTTTAAATGTTCTAAACCAGTTGTTCAGCAAAAAATCCATTGCTACAGGGCCATCATTTAAAGTCACTATATTTTAGAAACTTATCACGATATAGGAAATTAGTTTTACCTGATGTTGCAGGGCTAGGTGTAATTGAGCCGGCAGATGTCGGTGGCTGTTGGGGCCATGTGCGCCCAGGTTGCGACACATTTAATGAGTTTGGAGGATACCTCTGCCAGTCTAGAAATAAACGAATCTTGGATGAGCATTAAAGTTGTTGGTTTATATAGGTTCAAGATACTAATTAACTCCAACCGGAAATATAGACATCAAGCTGATTTTTTGATAATTAGCTAAAAAAGTCAATATAGAATCATAATTAACAGGAACACCATGACAAGTTTAATACGACACAGTGAGATGTGCTCAGCTCAACAATATTTAAAGGACTTCGATAAATTTGATCATGAATGCCACGTCTTGCTTTTTAGATTAACGTAGATGCCGTTGACATCATTCTGGTTTTCAATTTGGTGATTTTTTAATTCATGCTCAAGTTTCGAGCTGAGGCATTAAATTTAACGTGCATGTATTTGTAATGTAGGCCTACCACCTGCAATTAATGGCAAATCCAAACATTTGAAATCAATTAGTAAAAGAATTTCAGATTAAGGAGCAACGTGTTTTAGCATCCGCCCAACAGATAATGTTGCAGGACACATTGAATAATAATGTAAGTGAGAAAACAAATTATAGCTTCTCATTGGGAATAAAATTCCTCGTAGATTTTTATAAACGAGCCAAATTCACATAGTCTTTATCTAGACCCAGTGCATCGAAATTCAGTGGGAGCAATTTAATTAGATGTCAACAATACTATTTGGGAATCTTTATGAATTGAATCTGACACTTGTTAAGAGATAAAACCAATCACTCATCATCTATTATGATTAAAAAAATAAAAGCAGTCGAGTTTTGCTGTATGAAAACGTGAACAGTAATAATGGTTACGTGAGAATTCTGATCATTAATTTTCGAGGTTTTCCGTCTGTATACCTGTTTGAAAGAAAACTACAGTAGAACTCGCATAAGAAGTTTTCCCATTTAAATAAACCCCATAGGACTCGTGGTAAATTTTCCCGGATATAAAGTTTCCCGCATTACAGGTTTGAAATCCAAATTCTCCCCGTTTAATAAGTTTGTCAATACAAATTTGAAAAACTGTACTTCCTACACCAAAATGCAAACGTAAACCCTAATCAGCAAGCATTGAAGGATAGTGAAATAGGTTTTCACATCACCAAGTGCAGTAAAAGTGAAAGTTTTTCTGTATTCGGGCAACTTTACTTACAGGGTCATGGAATTTTTGCCTTTGATTGATTCATAAAATAAAAATGTGGGTTAAAATTCATCCCTTCTCATCCAGTTTTGCAAAAAAAAAAAAACTTTTGCGACTAAGTTTCATTAGGATTCATCCCTCCATCTATGACTGCAGCTACACATTTCTGTAAATTTACAAAGGGTTTGGTAGCCATCTAATGCATTGTCATCATAAGCAAGCATTAAGTTTGCATTAATAATTTGACTGTAGGCCTACCTTTAGATCTTTATGTATTTGGTTTTTCACACTCACTATTAAATGTACAAATATTAACAAATTTTAGTGTAATGTCCTATTGTTTTTACAGCATAATAAACTTCCTGCCTTATAAATTTTCCACTATAACCTTAACAGGGTTCAACTGTATTCCAATATTTCCTAGTTTTTATGTTGTTGTCGTGTCTAGCCAATGAATCACTTCATCAAACTTGTCACCGAAATCACTAGTAGGCCTATGCATGACAGTGATTACCTGCAGTTGAAGCATTCGGCATTCCAGATGGCATTTTTCCAGCAGATGAGTTAATGCCATGTTGTGCCACTTGTTGATGTTGAGCAGCACCATGAGGCATTGGGGGTCTAACCATTGGACTCGGTTGAAGCCCAGGTGCTTGGGCATGGGCAAGGCCGATTCCATTCGTGACAGGCTGCAGTGAACTGGGTGCTGGGTTTGGGCCATTCATAAAAGTTTGAGGCGGGTATGGCTGCGTGATTCCTTGAGGGCGGGACAGGGGCATGCCGTTATTTGGTGGAACCATGGTCCGGGTCGGCCCAAAACCTTGGGGGTTATTTTGTCCCAGATGAGGTGGACCCGCAGCAGGTAGAAGCCCTGGATAAGGATTTGCTTGAGGACCCAATGGAAGTTTGGCTACCGATGGCATTCCTTGCGGCATTGCAGATCTCGGCCCAGGTGACATTTGGGGCACCGTGGGCATTCCACCTTGTAGCGTTGGTGGTGCTGACTGACCGTTGATAACTCCTGGAACTCCGGCTTGTGGGGCGAAGTAACCTCCTGGACCTTGAACTTTCATGGGTTCTACGGAAAAGAAAAAAGTAAGCCACCTTAATCAGTATTGAAGTGAATTAAAGATGAATGGAAAAAAGTGTTTGTGTATGTTTACAGCAAAGAACAATAAACCTGACTAGAATTCACTATGCCTACTGTATATCGTGCAGACCATTGAATCTAGAATGAATGCATGTATCAGCCAAACACGTCGCTTTAATACATTTCGGGCTCCACATGGTTAATACTGCGCTATTGTCAAATTCAAAATATAACAACCGTAATAATGATCGTGTAAGGGAAACAGAACTGATGGATCGATTATCCGAATGTTTGGATAACTTACTGTCAGTATCGAATTATTGACAGTGCCACTGACTGTAGAGTTCACATTTGAGGGCATTTCAATAATTCGCGCAACGGCAGCGTTTGTATTTACTTAATGGGCAATGAACCAGTAGGTTTACAAGTTTGTTTGTTTGTGGAATTTTTAACGTTGGCCTATTTTCGCACCTATTTGGCCCATCACCAACGCCAGGGGGCAGACCGGCCACCTGGAATTTTTAGCCGCAGGGAAGAATACGCCCCCTGAGGGATCTTTAACGTGCGGAGAGCAAGGGGGATCCGCACGGGACCAGGTTTACAAGTACACATATAGTTTCAATTACCCAAATTAATTTCAAGAGTAGATGCAAAGGATTTGATGAGTTTATATCTCACAAATCAAGTGATAGGCCTACAAAAAAATCTCTCCCAACCTGAAAGTTAGCATATACATGTATATTTAGCATAGAGTTCAGCTGTGTTAATATCAACAATCTCCGATATGGGGCTAATAGTTACGTTGGCCGAGTGGCATATTGAACCTGACAAGGTCAAACTGTGGTCGTTTGCCTTTAGCATTGTGAATCCCTACAGTGAATGCATTTTGCACATTAAATTCCATCTGTTACGAGCATCATAGCTGGGCAACCAGTTTATTGCACTTAATAAACTACTACAGCAATTTTAATGCATTGATATGAAAAGCTTTAATATATCCAGCAAATTGCGGTATAAATGTCATGGTAATCAATGACGGGGCAGTAGGTGAAACCACATTTGCTAAGAATGAACTCAAACAACCCTCAATCCGGCATTTATCTTAAGATCACAATTAAAATAGCTTGTAATTTAACAAATCAACAATACCATAAATCGTAACATTTAGCCAATTCACTGTAGGTCTACTAAGATGACAACGGTCAATATGAAAAAAATAATACCAAGAAGGATTATTAAGCAGATTTGTTTTTAACTACAATGCCAACCATGCACCATCACTGTTACTGGAATTATTCCGATACTAACAGTAAGTTATCCAAAAATTCGGATAATCAGCAGTGATGAGAATGGAAAATTAATCCATCAGTACTGCGTCCATTACACGATCAGTATTACTGCCCGCATGTATTGAAATTACCAGGTTTGCTAGTCATCTAAGGTCCCCATAACAGATTTGATCAAATTTCAGAGAATTATTAAATAAACTACGTGGAGGAATGGGTGGAACGAAAAAGTCCTCAATTGACATTTTCCACACTATCCCATTAGCTTAGAATGAAAATGAGAGCAATTTATCAGATTATTTGCCACCCAGAAATCACTTTCTGATGCCACGTTTTGGGATGAGCTGCTTGCTGACAGCTGGTGCAGCCATTCGGCACAATTTAAAGTTTTTTGGTATGCAAGTAAGTCAGTATGCCAGTGAATTAGATATCAATGCCGTACCCTACTTAATTAAATGACAGAGCATATTGCGAGGACGGAAACTAGTCCATTCTTATGGGTTGATAGCTGGTCCCTCTATGACGTCCAACGACGAGATTTCAAAGGTCAGGAAGCTTCATATGAAATTTAAACACCGGCATTGATCACATTGCCACGTCGGCTCGTCTATAGGGGCGTTGAATTTAACGTAAAGAAAATCTGAGAATGTTCTAAATTGTTCGAAATTCTAATTGTGGGCTGCACAAACAAATTAATGTAAAGATGTGAAGTAAGATAATGAAGAGGCGTAATTTTTCAACTAGACCTTGTTGCGAGACACGTTTACGGAAACATTGTGAATAAAATTGGCAAGTTCTACCGAAATCGCATGCATGTAATTAATTTGTAATGCTGTTTCGATAGGTTTATACTGACCGGTAGGTTGGATATCGAAATATGTGCCCTTCAACAGTGATTACGTAATGATTACATGCACTTTACATTAGCAGACTTACTATATGACCAAAATAAGCAGCAGGCTGTAACCAGGGTTATGTCTATCGCTGAATAATTTACGAGAAATTAATTACCACTGGTAAAATTCAGAAATATTATCAATCCAATGACAACTGCAAAAATGTAGGCCTAAGTAGGTGCCAATGGTAAGGTTATTCCCCTGGAAATTTCAAAGGCAGGTCCTTTCGCGTAAAAGCACTGTACAAGCCGCATTTCATTTCCAAATCAAAGGCCAGCATATAAAATATCACTGTGCGGTGAATTGAGGATTAAATCACAGCTATAATTACCGTAATTTGCCGATCCTAACAGCAACTGTTGAGTCGATGGAACAGCCTCCGCCATTTTCGCGTAAAATCCCAACACCCACTAACGTCGTTCTCTGGGACTTTATTTCAGTCTAACTACAAACATAACAAGAGGCCGAATTTCAGTGCATGAATATTGTTGATCAGAAATATATTCTCCTCAATAGTTATGACACGTACTGCCTATAGCTGCCCTTATTTTAATATATGTTTTCAGGGCTGGTATTTGCCATATCACCTTTTCGTGAGAGCCAGCAACGTGGCCTAGGCGATCGACCTGCTCCCTGGCGGCCTTACTGCTATGCAGTGGCAGGGGCCATCCGAAAAAATCCAACAGATATGAGACGAGGGCTATTCGATTACTATTGCCGCATGCATGTTTATGTTGAAAAAAGAATTCAGGTGTCAATTTATATATTTTTTCATATAATACAAGCCGAATCTAACGAATTTCACTGCAGATTGCGCATTTCAAACAGAATCAAACAGAATGGAAGCGATCAAAATACTTTAAAATTATTTGCATGCTTAGGGTGTATCAATGTTTCCTCCTAAAAATTCTCATAAATAAAGTCCATTGACTCCTGAAAAACATGTATAGGAAGAGACACTCCCATTTTTTTCTTTCTCTTCTTTTTCAAAACAGTGGCTTAGTTACATTCAAAACCCATCACTTCCTTGCCCAACCCATGTTGTTCTTCCTCCTAAAAGTCAATAAAATATTATTACAATTACTTGATCAGCTAGATTGAGTAATTCTGACTCAAGCAGAAGCATAAGTAAAGTTACCTTACTTATCTATGGTAGAAGTATGACACCCAAATTCTATCATCGTACGAACGAAAAGGATTTTTGTTGTTGCATTCAATGGAATCGCAATTTCAAAGCAATTCAATTCAACTCAGAGACCAAATATCGTCAAAGATACAGACTGACGTGAGTGATGATGTCATTGTGTTAAAATCCATCATTTGTGATTAAGATTTGCCAAAAAACTTTCTTATGGCGTTATTTTTTCCCCTCATATCATTCGCCTAATGACTTTTATGAGCTGAAATTCATCATTTGTCACCAGGTTTTGCCAAAACAATTGCTTATGGCGTTTTTTTCTCATATCATTCGCCCTATATAATTACTATTTGAGCTAAAATTCATAATTTTTAAACAAAATCCAAAAAAAGTTTGTTCAATGAATACGTCCTCATTTAGTTGGGGTGGTTTGAAAATTATCACCAATGCTGACATGTAGATATTCCGAAAATCGCAAGAAAAGACATTTTAGCGTTACCAAGTCATCTGGCTGGCGGGGGTGACTTTGTAATTCACCAAATGCCCAAATATGAAGAATAATCCAACATTCTAATCAAATGTTTTTATTATTTTCAATAACATTTAAAAAAATCACTTTGTTCTATCCGATTTTTGTTCTTATTAGCAGTAGGAAGTTGCGATATTATGTGGTGATTTGCAAACGTTTCAAAAGCAATTAATGGCTTAATTATAATGACCTGTTTTTACAGTTGCATAGCCTATTGGCAAAGGAACGAGAAGAACATGGAATTTATGACAAATTAAAAAGCAATCGTTTGTTTCAAGGCTATCTTATGCTGCCCCTGTAATGTGGCTGCTGCTAATGCTAGGATGTGCGCAGGGTTTGCTCACCTAATGGAACTGACCAACATGTGCATGTATATCTCTAATGAATTTATAATGGAGTAAATAATTGATGAACACCACGTTGTACACGTTGAAAATATGGCCAGTGTGTTATGGTCGCGTCAGATAAATTAAAATCGTAAAACCTTGAAGAGAACAATTAGCGAAAAACCGAATGATTTTAACAACATTTTTGCTTATACGCAAGAAAGTATTTTTTTTCAAGAAAGGTGGAAATTTGACCATCGTTTTCATTCTTTCTTTAGTCCGGTTCTTGAAAATACACCCAAATGCGAGTGTAATTATTACCCTTTGTTTTTTTTCTAAAATTGACAGAAATTTCACCATAATTTTCGATTTTTTGTCCTGACCTTGAAAATACACCTGGACACGAGTGCAAATTGCCAAAAACCGAATGATTTTAGCACCATTTTTACATTTCTTCAAAAAGAGAAAGTCAATTATTACACTTTTTTTTCAAAAATTGATGGAAAATTCACCATAGCCATCATTTTTGATTCTTTTTTTTTGTCCTGATCGTCCTTTTCGTCCTGGAAGTCCATTGTTTTTTTTCTAAAATTGCTAGAAATTCCACCATTGTTTTCATTCTTTTTTCGTCCTGATCTCATGCACCTTAAAACAGAAAAGTGATGAAATGACCAATTTTTATAGTAATCCGCCACTGGATTAACTTTGGAAAGTTTATTTTTAAAAGTATGTACAAAACTTTACTTCTAAAGTTTCACCATAATGTAATTTCAACGCAGATTAATAATGGCTGAAAGAAAACAGGCACGTGGCCACCACATACATGACAGATCTAGGCAGACCTGGACGGTCAACTTGACCAAACTTGTCAGAACAAATTGTGGGGCCAATTTATCAGTTTTCCCAAATGTTATAACTGCGACATCGCTATGCACTGAATCAATATGCAGATTGAAAAAATGAAACCATGTACATGTATATTGCGTCTGACATTTTCGCTGTAAAATTTGATTTACTGCACATCTTCCTGAGACAAGTGATGCAAAATGAAATTTGAAATCCCTCGAGCTACAGCAAATTCTTCAATATTTTGCTTGTTGTACAATAAGTAGTTCTCCGGGGAAAAGATCATAACATTGCAATTGATAGTTTTACTACATCGAATTTTGGGCACCCTAAAAACATAAATAGCAGCTTATTTTTACAGCGATTTTGATGATTCAGTATCTAGTGAAATTATAATTGCAGTAAGGTAATTGGAATTTCAAAAGGATGATACGATAATAAGTAAATGCTGATGAGTTACCATTCACCAAACATGCGCTGATGTAAAACACTTCAAAAAGTGCAGGACAGTAAAGCCCCAGACACTGTATATAAAACCATATATTGGGATGTAAAATCTAATGTCCGCTATTTCATACACGATGTACAATTAATAAACGCTGTTGGAACAGATATAAAAGACGCTTCCAATCAAAAGTTAGGCCATTTTTACAGAAAATATACATTTCTTACAATATAAAATCAATAAACTTCTTAAAAATAAATGGAGACGAAAAGAATAAAATTAAGATGGATTCTCGTTCAGTCTTGTTTTGATCGGCAAAACCTTAGTTCCAAAACTAAAATAGGGCACGAAAAACAATTCCAAAGAACATCTGATTTGAACAAACAAATAACTAAAGATAAAACTGAAATTTCTGGAAATTTAACTGCAAAAATTATGATATAATGAAAATTCAAATCTAATCAAAAAGGACCCAGTTTCATTAATCATGAAAGGTGAAAGGTTTGACTGGTGAACAAACAGACATGTGTGTTATGTAACAATGTCACAAAGGGTGCAACAAGGCTTTGTTACAAAACCGTATCTATGAACTATAACCAGGCAGAATTTACATTGCTTTCCAATAACTTTTGTAATTAAAGTATGAGTTATATCATAAATTGCCAGTTGGTTGTGAAAATTATTAGCAGTTGATGCGAAAAAATTCGCTAGCTTCTTTTAAATTTCCTAACTTTGGAAATTCAAATATAAGCTGTTGGTTAGAATCTGCGATAGGGCTGAATTACAGATGCAAGAAGATAATTCAAATATTAGCTTTAATCTGACTTTTAGCCTGCATGGTACCCATTTTACTTGGGCTATCTTTGTTGACTCCATTGTTGACTTGTGTAGCTGAAAAAGTTGACTTTCCTGAAATTCTTGTAAGAACAACATAGATCAGTAACTGTAAAGGAAGAGCAAGAACCTTTAAATGTAGCAACACTCTTCATTGTTGATTTTTGCCCATTGTTTTCCCAAGCGTTATTTCTTCGTTTTTTAGAAGTTTTTTAGTTTAAGAGCTGTTCTAGCATGTAACAACACACCAGAAGGATTTTATTGTTTGTTTTCGAAAGATAAACCAGGCCGATCCTTCCCAATTCTTACTTACTGGCATCGACAAAAATGATTTCCATGATTTACCCATTTATGTAGGACTGCAGGTCAACGAATATTTCTCTTTACATGTTGTTTCCAAATCATCAATGGAAAGACACGTTTTCATGTGAACTGAAGCAATGTGCTAATTTGATGACAAAATCCCTAGATGCTCTATACCAGCGATATTCGAGCTGTATTTTGAGAATGTTTGGAGTTGCCATAATTTTTTTGAAAAATTTAGATTTTAGAATTAAGCATTGTGACTGTTCAGTAATGAATTTGAACTGACCCTACTGAATTACAAACTATCATTCGATGCAATTTTGGTTTATAATTTACATTCGAAATTATATTACTGCACTACTACAGATATGAAAAATTTAGTGAGTTATAAAATATCAATTTTGTTCAAAACTGCTTGACCTATTTTTAGGGTACAAAGGGGTTAAAAGTTTGAAGACCACTGTTGCCCAATATGATGCAGGTGAAATTCTGTTTCCTGCATTTACTGGATATTCTTCAAGTTTGCCAGAATGGTCAACTGAAATAGCCAGGATTGAGGTTCAGGTCTAAGTACATCTACATGTATAGGGTTAGTTAAACATGTCGCAACATGAATTCCATTTTGCACATATGCCCATACATGTAATTGGATACGACCACAGATCTTAGAATCTCTACAAAATCTGTGTTGGGAATTTCGATTTGGCCAAGCCAAGGCGAAGTCAACAAAATTCCTACCGCTATGATTGCTATCAAACAATCTCACTGCAGAGTGTTAAGGCTTGCTGCCATTTCCAGTTGTTAGATGGCAGCACCATAAGCAAACCTTAAGGTGAAAAAATGTCCAACACAAACATGGACAAACTCCTTTGAACTATTTGTGACCAACAGCACTTTCTGCATTATGACTGCTATCAAACAATCCATTGCAGGCGATTAACTACAGCATATTATTAAGGCGTGCCGCCATTTTTAGTGGATAGATGGCAGCACCACACGCATAACCTTAAGGTGAAAACTATGTCTGTAATGTCCAATGCAAACATGGATGATCAATTTGGTACAAACAGAACTTTCTGCATTATGATTGCTATCAAACAATCCATTGCAGGCGATTAACTACAGCATATTATTAAGGCATGCTGCCATTTTTAGCGGATAGATGGCAGCACCACACGCATAACCTTAAGGTGAAAACACTGTCTGTAATGCCCACCGCAAATATGGATCATTTTGGGATGTTACTCAGTGTGCATGCCCTACCTAAAGCTGCACTGGTTTCTGAAAAATAAGTAGTTGCTTATTATGCTACATTTACTGTAACATCACACCAACGCTGTCACCTTGGTGCCCTCCGTGGGGCTGTTCGGCTCCAGCAGCTTCTTGCGCTCCGGGCTCTCCGCAGGGTTCTTGGCGAGCTCGCTCTTGCCGGTGAAGTACCTGCTCTTGAGGGCCTCCCCGTACCTCATCTGCCCTGGCGCATTGTTCAGCAATACAGCATCTTCCGTCTTCGGGCCACTTGCCGGTGCCGCCTTGCCGATACCGACCCCGTTCTTCGGGCGGTGGTTGCCGTTGGCCACCGGGACATTGTTGGGGTGGCGGTTGGCCGGCGGCGGGCCGGTCTCAGCGGCCAGGTTGACCTCCACCAGGGTGTCGATGCTGTTGATGGAGATGCCCTTGAGTAGCTTGTGGGCCGTGATGGACTTGAAGTCGGTCGACTCCAAGTCGAAGCTCTTGTTGAAGCTGAGACTAGGGGTGAGACTAGTGTCCGCGGGGCCGGTGTTGCTCACCTTCTCGGTGGGACCGGCATCGGCCGGAGCTTGGTTCATGGGCCGGATGGCCTGGGTGGGCCGGACAGCTGCCGTAACGTTGCTGGGGTGCTTGTGGACCGGCGAGGAGCCCGCAGAGCCGGGATGGAGCTTGTTGATGCATCGGAGACCAGAGTGCTTGGGCGATGGGCTGGCCTTGCGGGCGCTGGCCACCACGTTGTTCATGGCGCTCTCGCTGCCGTGGACCGACCATCGGTTCTGGCGGTTTGCCGCTTTGCGCTTTGCCGCCTCGCTACCGAAGCAATTGCCGTAAACATCCGCAAGCCGGTACTCCTCATCGTTACGAAGCTCCGTGTTCTTCACCTTGGCTTCCACGTCCATCCGGTTCAGGGCTGCGGCACTGATGTGCAGACTTTCGGTGTTGGACACCTTGGCGGGGTCCCGGGGTGGACTAGGGGGCAGGTCTGCGGCACCGGCTCTGGAGTTCGGCTTGCCGCTCTTGGACGGTGAGCCTGAAACCTTGGACGAAACCCGCTTCGGGGATGCCGAGCCCTGACCCTCTTGGCCGTTGACGCTCGAGTGCGAGAGGATCTTGCGGGGCAGCGAGGAGCGCAGCGTGGGCCGCTCCACGGACGGATCCAGGACAGACTCCAGGGTGGAGGACCTCGAGCGGTGGTTGGACTTGTCGTGCTCCCGCAGCCGCGTCAGACTGTCCGTCTTGGACTGCAAAAGAAAGGAGGAAAGAAGAGAGAAACACGCATTAGTTTCTAGCACTAGGAGAAAGCGGAACACGCTAACAAGCAAAGCTGGTTAGGGAAGGTGCTTGCTGATCTACCTACGAGGGTGGATCAAGGTCTTGTTATTTATTTGATAATTAATCATTGGAGCGTTGTATGAAAATATTGAAATATGCATACTGTCAAGCAACTTGTATCCCATATCATTACTTGCTGTAGCGTCGTTGATGAAGTTCTAAAGTGACGCGCGTTTAGCAGGCATGTGGCCAGTTGGCATACATGTACAATTTCTCACATTTATTCACATCCAAGAATCTGGTATTTTTCACATTTTTTTCATGCAATTATCTGGTTCTTCACATTTTTACCCAATATCTGTGAAAATTTTTTAGCTATTTTAAGGCGCTAACAGTGCATCTCAAAGTACAGGCGCGACCCACCTACAATATTGAGAACGCCGTAGGCTAATTTTTGTTTAATTCGGCCAAAAGTGGATTTCAAGTGTATTTTTATGGAAATGATTCCTTAAGATATAGTGCATAGTCTTCAAGAGAGCGCCGCTGGCAATTTAAAAAAAAACTGACACAATCAAATTTTAGTATGTCTTTTATGGGAGGAATTCCTTAGTTTTAAGCTGGATTTCTTGTGAAATTCATTTCCAATGGATTTTTCACATAATCATTTTACACAAGTTTTCATATTTTTCACACAAGGGTATAAATTTTCACATTTTTCACACTGGTCACATGCCTGTTTTAAAAACATTTCACACAAATTTGACACACATTTTGCATATTTTACCTTTTTTATACGATGCTCCAATAATTAATTAAAAAATAAATAAAACTTTTTGATTCACCCTCGTAACTACAAGTATGCTTTGGCGCAAAGCAGTTCAGGCCACCCTGCTCAAAGTCCGTCAGATTCAGTGACTGTTTTGGAAAAATCCCGTATTACATCAGAATGTCCATTGCTACGAATGCAGACTACTGAATTTCATTTGATTTTAGCTCAATTGTTTTTTTTCCTATACAATGTGCTACCAAAAAGTATCAGGCTGACGGACCAAGAAACTTTTTTTTCTGATTTGACATATTTTTGCTTCAGAAAGGGTCAAGTAATGTGTTCTGTCTACCATATTTTTAAACTTTGAGTCATCAGTTCTTTCATACGCTGTATTTATGTCCTTTTCAAGATTTTTAATGTATTTCATTTGATCTTTTTCTTTTTAATTTGAGCTGGACATTTGATAAGTAGGCAACTACCATAGTTATCATTTGGGAATGCCATAGGCGAAATTTTTTTAAAAAGAAATTAGCAGAAATAATTGATTTTGGATACATTTCAGTGGATTTTTCATAAGTAATATTAGGAAATGCTAATGATAATGAAAACATCGTAGGCGACATCTTTTTTTTAGAAAAAATAGATCACAGATGCAGTTTTTTCATTGCTTTTCTGAGAAACCGTACTAATCAAAATTGCTTATGTGTGAGACCAATTTTATGCCAAATTCGCATCCTTATTTCTGTCCTTTATGGATTGCCCCTTTTGCTTTCAGGGTTCTTTTTCCATTCAAGAGCTTCATCACGGGATTAGCTACCCCATGATGAATGCTCTGCCCTAAAGCCAGGTTTGGACCTTGCACTT
>JAQGAF010000784.1:0-40717 GCA_034687865.1 Kryphioiulus occultus | reverse complement strand
TTGGTGAGGCTTCAAGGACTCTTACAGTCTTTCTTTGCAGCCTGTCAAAGAAATAATACTGTGGAACTTCCTCAACTGAAATCAGGAAGTCCTTGAAGTATCGATGGTCCTACTGAATGACGTCTGTCGTCATTGAATGTCTCACTGAATGACTTCTGAAGTCATGTTATGATATTGAGCAATTACATTAGTTAGCGTACATGTAGTTTTATCGAATTTCTCTAAATCTTTGATATATGGTCTGTCCAACCAACAATCATCACCAATCCCAGTCATGGAAAGCACTGATTCACAGCACTCAGGTTGCTAATGTCATTCGACTCTACGCTAAAGTCTAATGTTCAAAACAGTCTGACAGCAGATTTCACGGATATTTGGAAAACAAACTCAACTCATGTCTGAGAGTTTCTGCAAAAAGACATCTTTGTATATTCTAGCTGGGAATGTCCCCCTTTATTTGCCATTTTTCCCCTCACCCTAAAGCTAGAGGACTCGGTTTCTTGGCCAAACATGGAGGAAAGGGGACAAAAAAGCCCAAATCGTGGTTCAAGGGTTCTGGGAGAGGGTGAATCATGTACCAATAAACTCGGACGCTTAATGGCTAATGCTTCGGATAATTATGGCTTTGTTCGTGGTGGATGGCCTGCAGGAAAGATGGCGTTGGGCTTTTGGGCAATGGACTGTGCGGAATTAAATAATTATGACGAGGGACAGTTTTAATTGGAATAATTATGCACTTCTGGACGGCTTCCTAGTTAAGTTAGTCACCGAGTGAAACATTGTTTCACGGTAGGGTGGAGAAGACATAAGCCTGGTTGGACGTGGGACGGGCTTTGAGATGGCAGACAATGGGACATCTTCCTTAATGCGATTATAATTGCAATGGCCATGTCGCTTATCATGACCCCATTGTCTTACCAATGACCTTCGTGTGGGGCGGCTGATGGTGGTTGACTTTCCTTGCTCTGATGGTGCCTGGCTGCTGGCTGGTCAAATCTGGAACTGCTTCACTCTTGGATGTTAAGTTTGTAAGTCTCCTTCAGGCAGGAAGGCTTGGTGTTCATGGCTGGTAACTAGGCCTGTTTCGTTCTAACAGTGCTTGTCAAGCCAGGTTAACACAAATTTATTGTATTTTAGGTTTATGGTTTTTATGGAATTTGGTTTTGCATAGAATGTAAGTGCATTTTACAATTGAATGCGCTGGAGTATACAATGTATGAAAGCAGACAAGGGCGTGTCCAAAACGCGAATGCGGTTTTTCCTGTCATCAAATTTCATTTTTCTAAATCTCTAATGAAAGTTGGTTTTATGAATTTGTTTTTTTTTGGCGATGTTGACCTCTGAAATGGCAGCCACCCAACTTGCTTTGTGACGCCTCCAGGAAAAGAGGCATCACTTCCGGTCTGTTAACCACCGTGGCAATGGCTTGACAACAAATACCACTACCCAAATTAGAGAATGACAAAGTGAACGATTCATAGCCTTTGAACACGGACACGGAAAACAGGGGAAATGCCATTGGAATTAGTTGCTGCCATCGTCGCCACAATGTGCAGGACTGAATAATGTGTTATGAATAACTTGTTCAAACGAAATGCATTCTGGGCGAAACGAACAAATCCAGAAGTTGTTAAAGCGAAATGCATTCTGGATCCGTAAGGTGTGTACCAAGATTCAGCACGCTAGAACGCCGGCAAGTCGATTTAAAATGACTTCGTAAAGGTCCATTACAGACAGAAATGAGCCTAAACACACCAAGTTACCGTAATAGAAAAGCTGTAAAAATGCAACAGAATTGGATATGATTTCAGCGGTGTAGTTAGTCATGATCACCTCTGCTTCCCAAATCATTCATCAATAAAAATGTAGTTTTAAGTGATAAAATGACCGAGCCATATTAATCCATTTAGATTTATCAAAGAACAAGCCATGTAAATTGATGCCCTCGTGGCTTGTGGACAGGGTGATGGTTGGTCGACTTTGCTGTTCCAAACTTCGTAAAGGTCCATTACAGACAGTTATTAACATAAACAAACCGGGTTAATAGAAAGGTCGTAAAAATACAGCAAAAATTGGACATTATTTCTGTGGCGTATCTGGTCATCTGTTTCCGGACTCATTATTGATTTGCAAGGTTCGAAAAATGTTCAGGAACTAAAGCTACATTAATTAAGTGGTAAATTGGCTGTGAAGTTTATCATGGGACGAAAAGCCATTAGTGCATTTGTCAAAGAGCGAGCCATGTAAATTGATGCCCTCTTGGCTTGTGGACAGGGTGATGGTTGGTCGACTTTGCTGTTCCAAAACATAAGTCACAATCTCAAGTTATTTATGTATGCATGATTGGCCACATGCAAAGCAGTCGACGTTGGTGGCATGGTATTTCGTGGCCATTGCTTTCAATTTCTACTTGCCATGGATTCAGTATTTGACATGTTTTGATGGTAAGATATTGGATGCCAAAGGACTGACCGGTCGAGGGCAAAACTGTTTGTGAAACAGTGAATGGCACGACACCAGGAATTACAATCAAGTTGTCGTTTGAAATCTCAACTCGTGTTTGTTGACATTCTGTGTGAATATCAACAAGTTGGATCATTGGCCTTGATTTGTTCGCTAGGAAATGACTTCCGATAATCCCCAGCTATAGCCCACCCCTCGACATTGTTATTTGCTCTGTTTTGTCGCTGACTCAGAGTGCAGGATGCACTGACGTTTTGTCCCGAATATGTTTCTGTCGAATTCAACTGTTTGTTCTGAAATCCTGTCGACTTATACGTGTATAGTGGCGTTTACGTGCGTGCATGGAAAGTCCGAGAAATAATTGGTGCTCCTTCAAGTTCTTAATTTGCTGTGGTACATGTAAGTACAGATTTTCTGCTGTCAAAGCAAGTGTTACATTCTGCTAAAACTTTCAAGAGTAAATATCGCGAAAGTGCAAAATTGCCAAAGTCACAATCTTGGAGCTGGTAAATACAGTTAGGCCTACTATGTTGGTTTCCAATGCAGACGGAAGGTATATGGGAAGAGTTTGAAAGCTTGCATGTTTTCATATCTTTGTGGGCTATAGGAGTTTAACCTGAATTAGTTTTCCAATCCAAGTTTGCGTAAATCCTGGTTCCTAAATGCAGGGAACAATTTCAAAAACCAATTGCGAATTTGTGTTTCCTGCATTTGCTCCTTCACGTTCTTAATTTGCTGTGTTATTTACAGATTTCATGCAGTCAAAGCAAGTGTTATGGTATATGCGATTCTAAAATCCTGCTAAATCTTGCTTTGAGTTGCAAACAAAAACTCCAAAGCTGATAAATTGTTAAGACTTACTGTGTAATTGGTCCACAATGCAGGTACCAAATTTGGGAAAGTTTAACAAGCAATGCATGTTTTGATATTCTATAATGATAATAATAAGGTTACGTGGCTTCTGATGCACCCTGTAAAATGTCGAAGGCTTTATCGGGTTTTAGCCTGAATTAATTTCGTAATTCAGCTTATACCTAAAAATCCTGGTTACTAATTGCAAGACGCAATTGCTAATCGCATGGTTAATTGCGTCAACTAATTGCGAATTTGTGGGTTTGCACATGTAAACTTGGCAAACATGATGTGAGGGTTAATGAGCACGTCTACATATAAAAAGTGTTTCTTGGTGCACTGAACTGTTTCTGACAGTGGACTTCCTGTGGTAAAGGAACCGAAAATGCGTTTTGTGTTTCCTGCATTTGATCAAGGGAAATGCATGTAGTCTTGTACATTGCCTCGTTTTGACGTGATATCTGGTCTCATAATGATGGTTGGTGTTTTTTAAAAGTCGTGCCTTCTGTTATATTACGCCAAATATTATGGTTAGTTTTTTATCCTAATTTTGTTTGCTTTTAAACCCGATCCTATCATTTTCGGCTTGTTGGCAACGCGTGCTCGTAATAGACGTAATAAAACACAGTAAACGCATTGATTGAATTCGTGGCTGAAGATGAACTTGAGTAACCCCATAAGCTGCTGAAATGAAAAATAAAAAATTGAAAACGTGACGGAAATCAACTGAAGGGATGCCCATTTCTCATATGCAGTCATATAGTGACTACCACGCTGTAAAATATGAAAATCGCAGGGAATTTCTATTGAAACCTGGAATTTTTTGCAACTATTTTAACTATTTTATTCATCATCTTGCTCATGGGGTCTGCCCCAATCCTTCATTTTGTCAATATTTTTCAAATATTTCGTCTATGGCGTTCTCTGGTGAATATTGATATTATCATATAGGCCTTCGTTGTTGAGTGAAAATGTGGGCCAAAATCCATCACTTTTGATTAAGTTGTCAAATAAAATCCTTTTAATCTTTGTGGAAATTTCTTACAAATTCAGTAAAATACATTATAAAGGACCCTTTTCTTTAAAAAAAATTCTTTTATTAATATTAAAAAAATACTCTTTGAAAAATGCACGTAATATCATGCAATCCTAAAGTGTCGCCTGCGGCATCCGCTTAAATAATAATGTTCCAATCAAATATTTTTATTGAAATGTGGGCTAGAATCTACCTTTCTAATAAAAATATTGCCTATAGGCGTTCTTACAATAATTAAGTTGTATAAAACACCTAGGAAACTGCTTAAGGTTAATTAAAATTTGTTTAGTGTAATTTTTATTTTATTTTCACCTACGGCATATAGGCGAAACCTACATGTATAAGACTTTCCAGTAATTGCTGACGTTTTTCAAAAGCTTTTGTAAAAAGGCATCAAAATCCTCGAATTGCTTACAAGTAACAGATACCCTTAGACGCATTTGCACCTCACAAAGTTTGAAAATCTTAATCACTTGGACCTGGAAAAATGAGAACCCTGGAAAATTTAATGAACTTTGCTCTCAGAAATTAGTAGTCATCATGATTGCTGCCATGTAAAAAATTCTCAATGATACTCATGTAGTTTACTTCATTTAGTCGCTATTCTAAACTGGCAAAAGGTCACCAATTATCGTATTGCTAACAGCTAGGTTATTGAGTAAGATTACTGATCTGAAATCACTGATAGCATTACCGCTAATGACCACAAAACTGCCGACCATGTGCGAACGCTTAATTCTCGTGTGCACAGTGGCCAACTCCAAATCTGCCAGCAATTAGAAGGAAGATAATTTATTCCTAAATCCTCTCTTGCCACCATATGGCGTTGAAAATGATACGAATAGGGGGAGCCAATGGGGGTGCAACCTGCCTAAATTTCGAACATGTGGTCGCTGTTTGATCTGTGTAATCCTGCGAAGGAAGGACCCCTTCCGCCATTACAAAGAATGTGCTTTAATATTCAAGTGCTGAGCTGTAGCCTTTCCTCAGAACTTCAAAAAGGCTTTTGTTGTATGCAAATTATCCCTGTTTGGAAATTAGCATACTCCGATTTTTAGAATCCACCACCTTCAGCACGCATTTCCTCGTTGTTGGATTTATTGCCTAGCCACTAGCCAGCAACATTAGGAAACCGTGAACTTTTAAAGCCATTGCTGTTTTCCTATACAATATCCTGCTATTTTTCTACCATGCATAAATTTAATGTTCTATGTGAAATACGACGATTAAATATTCATGATGTATGTAGAGCGAGACACACGTGTTACCCCGGGCAACAAATAATTCAATTCCTGAGGTTTTTTGCCGAATAAACGAGCCTAAGCTTCTGGTGTATTAATATTTTGTTTCATCCCATGTTAATACTCGCATCGTTGCACTCTTGTGCTAGAACTTTATCTACATAATGGCAGATTTGGTTATGAATTTACCAGAAATTGATAATGGTGCATTGGTGGACTTTTTACGTACATGTATTTTGAATAATCATTGATATTGAAATGATTGAATTAAGCATAATTGAATTTTCTCTTACAAAAGGGGAAGGGAACAGCAGGTCTGCCATAGCTAAAATGTATGCTACATATCGATGGCCTAGTGGCGACACCATGAATTAACAAAATTGCAATTTTTCAGGGGAGGGAAAAACGTTATATTCCATGTTTAACATCTCGAATGCAACTAAATTTTTTGATACATGCTGTTACACACAATTAAGACTGAAATATTATATTTTTTAATGTTTTTTACGTGTTATTACAGGTTTAACATGAGGTTGTTTCATGTTATTAACCTTTAAGTTTAACGAAACGAGATTTAAGATCGCAGGTTCTATCTCCCGTTCATATATAAAAAGCAATAAATATATGATCCTATAGCATGCCTTACATTGGCATATGTCATACAGTTTGGAATTTCAAAATCTGGAAAAGTCAGGAAAGTTGAAAATTTCATCTCTGGGTATAAACCCTTTATATACAGGCTGAGGGTTTTAACACTGAACAGAAACAGTTCCATTCTAGCTGACTTCCTGGAATTTGCATGTACATGTACACTGTAGATATAAGGCCACCATGAAGGAACTTGGTCCGACTGTTGATGCATTGACTATTTGTGTTGTTGACAAACAAAACTGAAAAAAATGTGATAAAAAAGTGTCAAAAAAATCTTGTTTTTTTTGGGTACAACCTTTCACAATTCGAGAATAGACCTACCTAGTTGTCTGTGCATTCTGGACCACCACAGTTGTTAAAACGCAGTCCTAATGCAATCTTGGTGTAACGTATGACGTAATTACCAGACACGTGTAGGGTTCGAAATGTGGGCCATCCCGCGGTATCGGATGTGTTTTTGCTACGTTTAACGTTATTAATTATTCGGGAAAGGGTTACCATTGATCCATAACCTTTTAATGCAATAAAATATTCTACGAAATGAAGCACATTGATCCTTAAACTTTTAATGCAATAAAATGTTCCACGAACTGAAGCAGTTTACCAAATTTCAGTACTCTGCACTCATGCGTATAGCATTGGCACTTAATATGACGTAACAACCAGACACACGTAGGTTTTGAAATCTGGGCCAATGGTGCTTTTTTCTACGTTTAACGTTATTAAATACTCGGGAAGGGAGCAACATTGATCCATAAACTTTTAATGCAATAAAATGTTCCACGAAATGAAGCTGTGTACCAATTTTCAGCACTCTAGGACGTCGGGAAATCGGTTTAAAATGAGTTAGAAAAGGTCGACGACAGACACAGACTGCTTGTATAAGTCTGCGCTTTTCTTGAGAATGGACAGTTAACGTTTCCTCGTTCAGTCAATACTCTCTTATCTTTGCAAACCATGTTTATCGTGTTTTTGGCACAGCTCCTATCGTCTGTGTGATGTAACAATTGCGTCGTAGGCGTTTTTAGTTGAGTTGATGTAAACAGGTATTGAGACAATGGGCGGTTGGGAGAAAGTTCCAAGACTTGCGTGGACTTGCAGGAACTTCGAGTCGATGTAAAACCAGGGAAAAAAAGGTTGTCGAAACCAGGAGCCCAGTTGTAAGAACGATTAAGACGAATTACTTAAGCAGCTTTTCATCTGCACCATTTTCACATGTAACTCGATCGTAAATAGTTTTAAATGTTTTTTACTTTATGGGAAGCAGCTGATGGTGGCATGCTTTGGACAAAGCGCAGATTTTATCACGGTTATGGCAGATGGTATGCTAATAGACAGGTGGGGTCCTGCAAACGATGACCACATGCAGATGGAATTCAGCAATAATTAGTTTCAGATTATCACATAAGCATCCTGTGTGTCCTTTGAATTTTAAGTGAGGTTAAATGACTTTATTTTGTAACTGTTTACAAAAGAAACAAATCCCACTACTGTGCGTTTGGCCAATTAATGAGAATTCGTAAAACTCAAGGTTGGCCATGGAACCCACGACTTCCTGAATCAAATGCAGCCGCCATTTTGTGGGTGCACCTTAAGTTCTGTCACTATAAGATCGACCTTGGGACTGGATTATGCATGTCGTTTTCAGTGATACGCAAATTATTGTTGTTTATGTGTGGTGCTTAAGGCGCCGGAAAAAAATGCTGTAGTTTTGGAGTGGTAATGTAATAATTATTGTTCTTAGTGTACATGGCCTACTTTTACATTGTCTTTGTAACCGATTTTTTTTTTGCTAGAATATGCATATGGGAAATGCTTATAATAAGCAGCATTATAAAAGTAATATCGTTTTACATCCTCCAGAGGAAACGTGCATGGGGTTGTATGAAAATGAAGTATTACCATATTAAGCCTTTGGGGGAGATATCGTAAAGTAAACAAATGCCTGTCATTGTGTTTGCTTATGTAAACTTAAGTCCACAGCTTGTGATAAAAGGCTTGCTGTAAATAATAAATTCAGAGGGCAACACGGTACAGACCTAAGTGATTTGGTTGTAAGCTACATGCGAAAGTTTATCGATACCCATTAATTAAGTTGTTGAAACAGTTTGACCTGAAATCTCAGCTGACATTAAGTATTAATTTTGGGTCATTAGTGCAGTGTAAACATACTGATCACTCTACTTATCGGTTATTAACGTTTCATTTGGGGAACCTAATATTGACTAATTATAATGTTGCACATTGTCAATCATCACTTAAAGTTATCTGTTGGGAATTTCAATGTGCACAAAAAGTGCAGGCAAACAACGCTGTAATGAGCTTCCGTTTGTTTCAGTGAATTTCATCTGAATAAACAATTTCTCCTCATTATGATGCCAGTTGCATTAACATTAAGTATGCATATGGCTTGGTCAGAATTAAATTATAATGTGCGATAGCCATGCATAATGCATGCCCAGGATTGTGCGATAAGGAATATTAAGCAGACTAGACTGTTTGCAACATACTGCAATATCGGCATTAAAAATACATGTAGGCCACTTTATGGTGCTTTGGCGACTTTTGGAAATCAACAATTCCCATTTCGGAATTCTTTTATTCCATGGATAGTGCACATACAGTTTTCGATGTCTGATTGTTTCATCATATTTTCTGGATAAATACAGTCAGTTTTCGGTGGACCATAACACTTATGGTAGTTAGGTTAGGCCAACGTGTATTTGAAATACTAGGGGCGAGGAGAAAATGCAGATTGTCAGCTTCCTAGCTTGCCATTGAAGATTTTAGGAGAAAAAAAATTCCACAAGGCCTGAAGCAATAATACAACTATGTTTGTAACACCTGCACTTTTTTCCTGTTTTTTACCCTGGACCAGAATTCATATTTTGTCCCTTTGCATTGTGTTTTGTTTGTGCAATTCCTAGACACCAAGACCCTCGAAGGTGAATTCATGAAGCCATTGTTTGTTGTTGAAGGCCATGGAATGAATCTGTCGCAGACTTGATAATTAAATGCATGCAATCATTCACAGGCTTGTGTCACCTTTCAGCAGCTATTCAATATCCCTGAAGAAAACCGTCTTCTGGCATGCATCTGCACAGTGGGTTCTGTGAAGTTTTTTCTCAAAGGAAAAAGCACTGATTTCCATTTCAACTGTTTAGTGGCGTTTTCTCACGTGAAAAAAACCCCGCATAAATGCATTTTTTGGTCACAGCTGCTTGATCGACAAAATGACAGTCTTTGCTGATGAGTTACAAGAAACATTTGAGAAAACTAGCACCTCTTACATAATGACAGATATATTTCAAACAATTATGTCTTGTGATTCTCTGAAGTATTCATTTCTGTGAATGGGGTGAGTGACATGAGCATGTCCATTGAGCCCTAATATATAACCTATGTACATGTACATGGTGGGTGATATGTCACTATCTCTTATGAAAGGGCCTGTATTTGTAAAAATTGTTGATGGATTTTCTCCAAGTCAGCCAGAATTGTGTTCCAGAATTAATGATCTCGACCGGAGTGACATCTAGGGAACACTGTAGTGCCATGCAATAATGAAAACATTCTGGAGTTTTCATCTATCTGTTGAAAATGGCCTTTATTTTTATTAATTGTTGATGGATTTTCTCCAAGTAGCCTAAGCTTTATTGTGATCCAGAATACATGAGAATTTGTTTTAAAAAGTCAACCTCTACCGAAGTGACATCTAGAGATCGAGTGAGAGACTAAATGGTAACACTGTAGTTCCATGCAATGTTGAAAATCTTCTGGAATTTTCATCCATCTGTTGTAGATTGCCTATATTTTTTATTAATCGTTGGAGGATTTTCTCCTAGTAAGATTTATTGTTTTCGAGAATACATGAGAATTTGTTTAAAAAGTCAACCTCTACCGGAGTGACATCTAGGGAGAGTGAGAGACAAAATGGTCACCCTGTATTTCCATAAACATGTATACAATTTTGAAAATATTCTGAATTTTTCATCATTTCTAACATCAACAATTATTGTAGAGCAGTGCAGCATTGTAACTTGTGATTAATATTCCAGTGCAGTTTCCAGTATTAATGTTAGTTGTTTTTGTTTTTTTCAGGAGACATCACGCAGAAGGGCTACGAAAAGAAAAGATCTCGACTTTTGTCTCCTTATGTTCCTTCTCAGACACAAGGTAAGCTTCATGTACATGCATTCCAAGCTCATCTTGCATTTGAATTAACGTTTGTGCTGATGCTGTGATGGCTTGCGAAATGTCCATTTTTGATCAGTACACTATAGTGATGTTTCCTTAATACAGCCGGATAACCGTTGGTAGATTCAGTCCCTCATTGTAGACTTTCAGTCTTAATATGGGAAGACAAACTTGTAATGCAATACTAGGAAGTTTTAATTGGAGACCCTCATTGTTTATCATGAAACTAAGCTCGTTTTTAATTAAAGGAGTTTGAACTCTTCAAGAGACTAGCCTAACGATAGTTTTTTGTTTGGGAAATAAATCTCTTAGTTGAGTTTAGACTGCTTGACTCGAAAAAAATAGTCTGGATGGCGTAAGAAAGCTGTTTTAGTAAGAATGTGCCTCGTATATTGTTTATAAGGAAGTATATTTGTAAACAACTGCAGATGCATGCAAGCAAGTGAACCGTTTTGCATCTGCAGATAAAATCTTGGTACATGTATTATTTCCATCAAATTAAAATTGGATTTGCTAACATTAATTCGTAGCAAAATAGGAATTTAATTTCGTATGCAGATAATGCTTCTAGTGTGTTTTCGACTGCCAAAACATCGTTTCTGGCATGTGACAGTGAAACTGGCAAATTGAGACATTTTTTCACCTACTGTATATGCAACCATTTCACTAGGCTGCTTGCTCTCAATTGAGCACATTCCCACGCAATTTATGGAACTGATGCAAGGCTTTTTTAAAACTAGACATCGTTCTGTAATGTTTTATCGAACTAAGGCATTCAATGCATCCCAACTATGCTTGCATGAGCATTGCTTAGCCAAGGATTGTTTGTGCATGTGTTGTTATTCTTGCAAATGGCACGAATCAGGCCAAAATTGTGGACCATTTCACATATTGTCAGATTGATTCGTTTGCAAAGCTGCTTTGGCACATATAGCTGGCACGTTCTCTTTAATGTTAACACGAACCATCAGTATTGGATGCCTGCACAATTTGGTGAGCTTGTTAGCCAAAGGTGCTTAACTCACAGCTTGCTGGGTAAGTTTGGCTAGTGGTTGCCTATAGAACACCATTATAGCTTAATGGATTGGCGATATTTCGAAACCAATGGCACATCACAGAGGCTCAAAACTGGATTTAAGCAAACATATCTCACACAACCAAATCAAATAAGGTGACGTTTATGTACACGTATGCCAGTAACGGATTATTGATTTTGTGCCTTTGCTTGCTGCGTGCATGCATGATCAAGGGAAAATGTCTGCATTTTACAAACACATTTTAGAAACACGTGCTCCAGAAATAACTTGTTTGCAAGCTGATCTTATTTCGAGTCCCATGGATATCAAGGAAGGCTCGAAAAGTAAGACAAGACATTTTCCCCCAAAAACTCCCTAGTTTTACTGCATTCAAGGTGCGATAACCTGACCCATTGCACGTTTTTTAGTATTAATCAAATCAAGTTTAAATTCGTCAGGCTTGTTTGCATAATGAAAATGTTTTTAGAATTCTGGAAGAAAAAGGAGTTAATCAGTACATGTACAAAATGGCTTCAATTGGATTTATTACACTGGTGCAACGAGAAACGTAATGACAAAAAGCTTTTAGGATATTATGTCAGCACTAGGGTTATGTTTGTCTTATACATGGCTCACTAATTCTGATAAGTCAACACAAAAATAATGGGGATATTAACCAATTCCACTATTCCCAGCAATGAATTCTCAATTCATTTTTTAAACTTAAATGTCTTTGGCAATACATGCTATGAATACACGTGGATCACCATTAAAACTAATCATTAAATGTTTTTTTGGACGGAAAAAAATGACATTATAACCCTGGAAAACTTGGAAAGCTCAGGGAATTTCGTTTTCAGAAATTAGTGGACACCATGCTGAAATTCAATAAATACTGTGTGAAATTTATGCAGGTTAGGTTTGCTGCCTGATAAGCAGGCTATTTGCCATTATCATTTGTCACCTTGACAAACATGCCTGATCCGTTAATAATTTCACAAAATAATTTATTGCAAATGTATTTTGACATTAAAATATTTGCTTTAGTAAGATTTTACCTTACTTTTGGAGTTGCCTACAGCTGTAATGCACAGCCTTATTGCGGCATATGTGAACATTAATTGATATTATTAGCTGCCTTATTGGCAATAAAGTATAAATGCTAAATCTTTAGGCCCATGTACATGGGCATTATATGTACTGTGTATATAATTTATTTGCCCCATTCATAAAAGGAAACAGGCCAGAAAGCTTTGACGAAATTGGTTATAAATATTGATCTTGCTGGTAATGCAGCGCTATGGATGCCTGGATTTAGATTGCCTTCTCCACAGACATTCTGAGCAACAAGCTAAAAATAACATGGTTATTAAACGTGAAATTGAAATAATAATTCCCCGTTTTCATGCCAAGTGCTATTGTTGATATTCCTTGTTGGCACGCCTGCCCTTGTTTGTGGTAGCTTTGTGAGGAAAATATCGCATCTAGGTGATATAGCTCCAGATATATGACACTTGGAAAGTTTTCGAAGGCCTACAACTGACATTATCATGCTGATAACAAACAACGTACAGCAACTTTGTTAAAGGTTTGTGACATTCCGATTAGTTAACCGGGGTCACAGGTTTCTCAGGTCAATTTAAGTATTCGTTCGAAAATCGTAGGATTTAGTTTTTTTTCTTCAATCTCTTAAGAAATTTAGCCAAACTAAATCCATCAAACCCATTATGAATTAAGAAACAACTACACGTTCTTTACAAATGGTTTACATGCTTTTCTTCGCAATCTTTAGACTCTGCTTTACTTTTCTTCTACTCTCTCAAGTCTGGACAACAATAACTACTTCTAATTTAACAGTGGGTTTAACAATTCACAAAAAACTACTCAAGCTAACTGCTGGGGTGGCTGGTACTTTTATTAATGTTTTCCTGTAGTTTCACACAGCGTAGCCTACTTATAAAAACGAGAAAAAATGAAACCTGGACCGACATCGGATACTCAAATTCGCTTAATTTGAATTTTACACGCCCAGCAGCACTGAGTTTTCAACCAGTTGAAAACTTGAATCTGGTTTACATAGACATGTACCTGTAGTTATGTTTCAACGTGCAAAAGTAACTTTGCAAGTTTGAAAATTTTACGAGAAAGCGAATGACTGGTATTCTGCAACCCGACCTCAGCACAATGTCCCAACTTTCTGGAAAGTCAGGGAATATCATCGAATGTCAGGGAAATTGAGATAGTTTGCATCAGCCAATTTTGCAGTCATCATCTTTTATATAAACTTGTGATGCGTATTATTATAACACTATATCGTTTTTCTTATTTTTTTAAATTTCATGCAAAATGCCAGGGAATTTGAGATACCAATTCACCAGTCATTATTATAAACTTGGGATAGATTTTATTATAATAATCCATCATTTTTTTATTTAAAAAAAACATTTCATGTAAAATGTCAGGAAAATGACTGAAAAGTTGTCAGGGAATGTCAGAAAAATCGGCCTTAGAATTTGATTGGCTGCAATATCTGAATTCCACCTGCCAAAATTAGAACCTACTGCATATCAACCGAAAACTAAACGTTAATGTATATACTGTGCGTGTACTGTATATAAGCATGCAGCGGTTCACTATATAAAATTCAATTTCACGTTAACAATGAAAGTCTATTCGAATTAATAAAATAAAGACTTTGTAAAGCAAACAAGATTTCCTCGATGTTCATTGGAATTTCGGACACGTATTCAATGTAGGCTGAAAAAACTTATCAAGTTGGGGCAATCGAAGGCTATAAATTGATGCCATTGAGCATCCTTGTCACTATCCTGTATTTTAAAGGAGAATATGCATGTATTTCGAGCTTGTCTTGATAAGCTTAGCTACTTGCCCAGGGTCATCAAAACCGGCATACCTTGAATCTCATATGATAATTTTTAATGTTCTACTGTAGCTTCTACATTATCTTAATGATAGCGTTCTGACCTTATTGAGAACCTTTCATCTCTCAATTTTAACATCAAGCCAAAACTGCGCCATGTAGAGCAATCTAACAGGGTTCACCCAGACCTGAAAATGTCAGGGCATTGTAAAAGATGGAAAAGTAAGGGAAAATGGATTTACTTTGAACATGTCAGAGAAATTTAAGATAAGTAATACGATTTACTTGCACAGCTATAGTCCTAGTTACTGTATAGTTCAAACATCAAGAGGGAAGGAGCATTCTGTGCAGATTATTAATGCAATTGTCATTTTTTTTTTTAAAAAAAATTCCTCACATTTTGAGTTTACTGTTTTCTAATGAATATAATGTACATGAATGGGTTCTATCTTCGTTTCATGAATAATAAGCAAGATATATTCAGGGTGTCTACCGGTATTGGAAGTCATGGTAAGGTCATGGAATCAGGGTCATGGAATTTTTGCCAATGACCATGACACCACTAGTTATTGTTTGGCACACAAATTAAGAGATAATGAGCAATTCTGTGTAAGGAATTAATAATGAAGTTGTCAATTTTTATTTTAAAAAAAGCTAATCTAAATTTGTTGTTTCCTAATGAAAATGTGTGTTCTATCTTCTGTTCATGGATAACAAGAGAGATATATTTAAGGCGTTTACCGGTCATGGAAGCCTCGGAAAAGTCATGACATGAAATTTAGATCTTGGAAGTCTTTGAAAACCTATGATATTTACATCATGGCCATGGTATTTTTGCCAATGACCATCGTCCATGTCATCGCTGTGTTAGAGAATGTTTCTGAAAATCACTATTTAGCGATGAGAAAACTTCAATGGAACTCATGGAATTTGCAATACCAAATCTAGTAGATGCCCTGATATTGCATTCCTCACATTTGCGCAGTCTTTTTTGCATTTTCATTGGTCAGGGTGGTCGGGGAAATGTTGTAGAACCTGGAAAAGTCAGGGAAGTTTAAATTTTCATCTCTTGGAGAACACTGACTGTATGTCATTGTATTTAAAGCAGGAAAGATAGGAGATAAAATCATTTCATTAGAGTACGGTTTAGTTGAATTTCTTTGTTGGAATTTTGTTGTCTCATTGTGTCGAGTTTTTCGACTTGAGATACAACGGAATCAGCAGCTTTCAACTTTGGGCTGATGCTCTTCACCTTTTGGATTATCACCCAATTTTTCGGCCTGCAAATCTCATTCAAATTATCATGGACGGTTCCAAAGTGCTGCGTGCATGCATAATGACTAGTCTGATAACGCCAGCTGTGGGCCTAACGATGCGTGGGAAGTTGTGAAATTAAAAGCCAGCTCGTGGTAATGGAAGCTCCTGCAGTAATGAAGCCAGAATGGGGCAGAAATGCCTCAGGAATACAGTATTATAAACAGTGACAGTCTCGAGCCGCCATATCCTGCTCCTTTATATCCCCACGCGAAATCTCATACCCACGTGCAAATGAGATATTGCCATTGCCAGCTTTCTGGGCTTGTCCAAAGAGGTCTTGTCGAGACTTCTTGGTGCCCATCCAGAGTGTATGGCTTCTTGGGGTTAGATACTCCATGCCGGTTATCCGGCTTGGGAAACGATGGATTGTGATTTTTTGCCCACTTTTTGAGGATGTGCTGTCACCTCATAAGCCCGGCTTTGTTTCCAGTCTTGCCGCCAGGGTCTGCTAGCCCTTCCACCCGCGCCAAACGTCGAGCACACCGCCGCCTCACGCGCAATGAGAGCAGGTACCACTCAGGTAAGACAAATATCATTTCAGAAAACACTTTTTCTCTGTTTTCTCCATCCTTTTTCTATCTGCCATCCTCCTAATCCTCCTTCTTGCACATGTGCTATGTTCACTGCGCAAACGCTTGCTGCAGCTAAGCCAAGCAGCCACTATGTGCTCTGCAAGCTTGATACATGTATGTCCAATTCTAGTACACTGTACGTCAATGTTCAAATGTATGCAGTGATGACTCGTTTTGGGGAAGTCACTTGTGTGCTTAGGGTCTTTTCACAAGATTACATCACTACTCTCAAGATTACAACTGAGGTCTGTCATCAGTGACTGCATATTGGGAATTATTCACTTGTGCTATGTTGTTTTCACATCCATTGAGCTAGTAAGCCTTATATTAGGAATAAGATACAGAAAAACTGTGCTAAAAATGTAGTTATTGCCAAAGAAAGCACAATGGATGATCCATTGCACTTTGAATGTTTCATTGATGGTTAAGTGCAGCAAGTAGTTTGGTAATTCTCTGTGGCATTTGGAATGTGGAACAGGGTTCCCATTTTCTGGGAAGTCAGAGAAAATCAGGGAATGTAAGGGAAATGAAGGCAGTGTAATTGTTGAAAATTCGTGGAAATGTCAAGGAAATGGAAATAGTCATCATCTTTTATGATCATTTGGGATAAAATCCATTTTTCTTATGTGTTAAACGCAAATCTCACGTAAAGTGTCAGGGAAATGACTGTGAATTTGTCAGGGAAATTGACTTGAGAGTTTCAATAGGAACCCTGAACTACAGAATTCACTTTTTGAAATAGGGTAATGAGTTGAATTGAAAATAGTCACTGCTACCCTGCTCCACCATGGACACAGTGAGAAAGTGGGCTTCTCCGAATGACTCGTAAACTGGCAGTGAATGACCATCTGGTGCATCTAAATATGGAAATACATTTTTAGGTTAGCTTAGATCAGCATAAACACAAAACAACACAACAAAAACTTAGATCCAGTAGGGTTGAAATACATATTTTTTGCACACTTGGGGCAAGGACTATACTGCATTATACCCGACATTTTTTACCGTAAATATGAAAGTAATGCTTATTTGATAGAGATTGCAGTTGTCTTTAATTAACAGAACCATCTTAGGTGTCTAAGTTTAATTTAAAATGCATCTGTAATTATTAATTTTAAACTGAACTATCTTGATGAAACTAAAGTCAAATAAAAATGCAATAAAATATTTCATATGCCTACAATCTCATAGGAAAACTAATGAGAAAACTTACACAATAGCAAATTATTGAACTGAGCATTATTTTAATTACCCATGTGAATATTCTCAGTCCTCTTAGAACAATAACGCAATCTACTGCTTGTTATATGTTATGCATTATTTTGGCCCAACAAGAAAAATTGTAACACAATGAATGAAATTTTGGCTAGTGGTGCTAGTGAGAGAAAATCAAGACCTCATTCGACTTTACACACACATGTACATACACGTGTACATGTAGATTAGCACATGTAGATGGTACCAACGTTATAGATGACAAGGACAGTCAAAAACTTCACTTAAGTTCTTGTTGGGCACATGATACTCGGGTTTGATTATCAAATGATTCACCACAGCCAAATCATGTTATACATGAACAGTAAATAAGATCGAAGTCAGCACATTATTTATAGAATACGATTTTGGGCCTCGCAAAATATATACTGTATATCTATCACATATACAATTTCATTGGGCAGTAATACGAGCCATGTTGACTTTGGATAATAACAATTTTTTCAAGTACGCAATTCATATCACATAAATCATATCTTGAAGCAAATGTCCTCGTGACCCCGCAATCGCACACAAAAACGTTATTTATGAGAAAGCTTTATCATAATATATTTTGACAGCGTTCGTAATACTAGTTTATGGCAAAAATCATTGCATGTAGGGGTTGCGCTTGTTTTAAAAATGTTTTCACAAGATGAACACACGGTTATTTTGTGATCCAATAACGATGAACACGAAACAAATGTACTCTGATTAATTTTTCAGAAAATGTGTCACGAAAACGCGACACTTCACACACATTGTAGGGTCAAACGACTGTCACAGTTTAAAGTTGGTAAATGTTGAATGGCAGGCTATTTGACAGAAAACATGTGTCGTTGGTGCGTCGAATAAGGCATTGAGGAAATTTGACATCCTGTGTTAAATAATTTCGATTTTATAGCTTTATCACAAAGTCCAACTATCGGTTGGCTCTGTAACTATGGCATCGATGGTAAACCTGCCAGGATTTTTTTTGTGGATGACCTCAATGTAGCCAAACATTGTTTGGCGTCATTGTTTTATCGCTTTTATCAGCAAACATTGCGATAAAATCCTTTTTGCTGTGAACTTGATTTGAATGAAATTAGTATGTGGTATTAAGGGTATGACATGCCACGCATGCACGTCGGTCTGGATTAGCTGTCACTATGCACTACTTTGTTTATTTCTGAAGACAGCCTGTGCGTGTGTTTGCATAGCGCTTTGGGCAATCACTTGAAAATTTTGTTTTGGCTACGTAGTTATGAATGGTGAGTAAAAAAACTTAATTATAATGTGAAACAGCCATAGTTTTTTTGATGCACGAGCTATTGAAACACTGCGAGGCATTCTATTTCCTGACATGCCAAATGGTACACTTTAATCAATAGTCCTTTGTGATTGGTGCAAAAACGAAAGTTGCAGTTTAGTATAATATATACAAATTACTTCATAATAACATTAAAAAATTGTTAAATGCATCCTGTAATATAACAATCATTTCAATCTAAGGTGGATGCACAGCTTGTTTTTACGGCTCTTTAAAATTATGAATGTTACATTTCAACACCACACCTGTACTAAGGTTTAGCCATTGCATGCTAATCTATAGCCATGTACAGCTTGGGCAATCCTAAAACTCCTTCGTTGACATGTTCAATATTTTGCTGTGTACGGATTATCATGAAATTTAAAACCGATCATGTTCCAAACATGTCAAACCAAACGCAGCATTGTGTTTGGTTTGTCACTAGTCGTGTGTGAATAATGCAAGAACAAAAGTGAAGTTAATTGTTATTCAGTATAATACATAGATTACATCATAATGGCTTTTAAAATAATCAGGTACATTCTTTAATATAAAATTCATTTCAATCCAACGTGCACAGTATGTTTTCCAACTCTTAAAATCACGTATGTTACAATGCAAGTAAATGAATTCACCATAGCATACTAATCTGACCATGTACAGTAATTATCTGCAAAAGCTTGGGCAATGCTAAAGTTCTTTGGTGCCATGTTCAACTTTTTGCAATGCACGAATTTTCATGAAATTTGAAACTGGAAATGTTCCAGGCATGTCGTTTGCGCATAATGCCAAAACAAAAGTAAGTTAATTTCAATGTAGTGTAATAAATACAAATTACATGTAAATCATAATGACATTGAAAAAAATTGTTAAATATATCCTGTTATATAAAATTCATTTCAATCTAAGGTTGATGCAAGCAAATTTACGACACTTAGTCACGAATGCTAAAATTCGACTAATTTAACCACTTTAACCTTTATATATTAATCTGAAATTGCACAGCAGTTTCTAAAGTCCTTTGATGACATGTTCACGTTTTTGTAATGCATTGAGTTTCATGAAATTTGAAATTGGACATGTTCCAGACATGTCAAACCCAACACTAAATCACTAGTCGTTTGGGAATAATGCAAAAACAAAAGTGAAGTCAATTACAATTTAGTAATAAGAAATACAAATTACATCATAGTTGCATTTAAAAAATTGTTAAAAGTCAGCATGTTTTACTACTCTTAAAATCACGGATGCTACAATTCGAGTATGCTAATCCATAGTATGCTAATCTGACCATGCACAGCAGTTATCTACAGAAGCTCGGGCAATCCTACAGTCCTTCGATGCCATGTTAAATTTTTGCATTGCACGGATTTTCATGAATTTTGAAACTGCAATGATAGACTGCGCCACAAATATCACGGTTGCTAACGAAAACAGATAATTCGGCACCTGTTGTTTTTTTATCTGAAAAGTTAGGTGAAATGCGAACAATCTCTCGTATCTGGTCGTTTGCCGGAACAGTGAGGCTTAATTAACCGCCCACACGAAACAAAACACTGGAGTGCATTTGTGCAAGAATACAATGTGACATGTCCAGCCCTCGCATTTCTACAGGTTGGCTGTCGCCCCCAGAAGCGAATAACCGCACGTTACTCATACCTTCCCTGAAGAGACAGCCATGTGCATGTGGGCTACAATGCTCGTAAAAAACTCCTCGTAGTATCGGTAATTTACATTTGACTAACTAAGCGAACAATGGTGGCTGGGCTTGGTCAGTCGTCATCCTTCTAGCCAAAGTAACATGTAACATCAATGCATTTGCTGTGGGATTTTCGTATTTCATCAGTTTCTGTGTTTTTAAGCAGAGGTGCGTCAGGAGGCCGTTCATCAGGCCCTAGCTGCCATGAAAGAGCGAGGGAAGCCTTCGGTCCCTATGCCTTCCAAGCGCACATCTGTGATGGCTACTTCTCCCCAAAGAGAAAGACGCGAATCTGGTTAGTATGGAGATAAGATTGACGCTTTAAATTATTCAAGTGTTGGTGGAGGATAGCTGTTCTTCCACAATTTCAACTTAGCACAGTTCTCGGCAATGTTTCGAATGACCTCGGTGGTTGTTCAAAAAGGTTTCATGGAACCTGTAGTTGATGTTGATATTCGTGGCTATGATAGACTCCTATTTTCAAATATAAATACATGTAGATTGTTCCTGTATATCACATTGCCAACCTGGAAAGCCTTGAAAACCTGGAAACCTCAGGGAATTTGGTTTTCAACCTGGAAAACCTGGAAAATTTATACATGACCTTTTTCAGTATCAAAATTGCAGTTGGTTAGTTATAATTCTGATGAATCAGCACAGAAGTGATTGGCCTGATAACCCATTCCAAAATTACTCTAAAAGCGTAAATTATGATTGTTTAATTTTACTAAACAAATGTCTGCTTGGTAATGTTGGCTAAAACCATATCATTTGAGTTCTAGATTTTTCAAAAAAATTCATCTATGGCGTTTGCTTATTATTGTTGCTAAATATTGCTTTTAATTAAATTGTGGCCTAATATTCACACTTTGTGGACCATCTTTTCTAAAATTTTCTCCAATATCGTTTTTTCTGCAACCCTCTGATCAACTGAAAAAAACATTGGATCTAGTAATGGACAATACGGTCCCATGAGGTACATGTATGGTGCCAAGACCCCTTGTTTTTAGATGGCAAATATTTTATGTATCAGCACCCGGTGACAAAAACTTTGATTGAGCCACATATTTAATTATTCAAATATTTGTTTGAACCTACAAAAAGTAGAATATGACCCTGGAAAACTCAGGGAATTTCGTTTACAGAAATTAGAAGTCACCATACTTGTGTATAATACCATTAACCAGTGTAGCTGTGAAATTTATTGAATTTACTGTTTTGTTCTGTGCAGATTCCAGTTCTGATGAGGATAGTTTGATAAACGAAGGCTCCCACAGCACACCCGAACATGAGAGGGGACACTCTAGGCATATTTATAGCAATGTACCATCAGATTCATCCAGCACAAGTTCTACAAGAGACACTCCACCTCAGCGCCATCGTCACTACAACGGGAGTCACGGGGATCACCCGATTACCAACCTTGCAGATGTTATGCAAAACATTCGATTTTGTAAGTTCTGGTCTGATTAATCTATGCAAGCTCTTATTTACTATCATATCTGATTTCCTTTTACTTTTTATATTAGCTTCTGGATCTCAGCCACCGGATGTCACCAGTAACACTACTGGGGGCAATCAGCGTCGTGCGCCAGCTGACCGAGTCAACCGGTATAATCCATCCCATGTAGGGTCTGTTCGTATGACACAGCATTCTGCTACTGGAATAGAAAGTGATACAGGTATGTATAACAGTACATGTAATTATGATGGCGAAAGGTTCTCATTTTTTGGGTTTGCAAAAGTGGGCCTTTAAACGTTTCTTGTTGTTGCAAATGTGTGCCTTAAAATACACGTATTTCTCGTAAAGGTACCGGAAAATGGAAAGTTTCCGCTAAAATCCAGCAGCTGCTCAACACCCTGAAGAGGCCGAAGAGGAAGCCGCTTCCAGAATTCTACGTGGACGATGATGCCGAGTTGGAAAGTAAGTTGCTTTTGGAATGCATTTCGATTCTGCAATTTTTACCTTAGACCAGAATAAGATATTTAATGATTGGATAGAAAACATTTCTGGCACTTCAGTTGCAGCTAATCAGGTGGATCCAAATGCCCCGAAGCCAGAAGGAAGCATCATGACTCCAGCTGTTGGGGAGCAGTTAGTGGTAAGTCTTTGTTATTGTAAGGCTGTTGAGGGAAGCAAGCTCTTGCTTGTTTTCATGTATTATCAGTGTTTCACTCATCAGAGAGTTTTACTAAGAGATAATTGTGCGTTGTTATAACATTCTGGTACGAAAAAAATGAACTGTAAATAAGGGAAATTTATAGCAAAAGAAAAGGCAGTTTATAAGAAAGCATTTTGGCTTCCTAGCTTTCATTATTTTTGTATGCTTCAGACTGCGATCTGGTCAAATACAATATTATTATTATCGATAACCATTCATTCAGTTTGTCAATTCATGCAAATTATTATTAGAATTTCCTCTGATGCTAGCAAAAAATCTTTTATCTGTTGCCTGATATTATAAACCTCTTGAAATTGTTTGCAGGTTGAAAATCATTTTCTTTATTTCACTTTAAATTTGCTTATGCCTTTTAAAAATCTTTGGCTAATTCATTTAGTCAGTGGTAAGTTTCTGATCTGTTTTCATTGCTGCTCAATATGCTTGTATGCATGGTTGTCATATTATAATTATGTGCAAAATCCATGAATGATAACTTTGTACTAAATCATGCGTTAATTGGTGACTCCAATAAATGTATTATGCTTGAGGCTGCTTAGCATAATTTAAATTTTGCATGCTTGAAAGGATGCATGGTTAATGTAATAAGAATTACCAGGGGAAAGAATCTGGTAAGGTTCAAAACTGATTAGTTGGAAACTTATGCTGCACCTTGATAATTTCTAATTTATTCCAGCGTTTCTAATGTACCTTTAAAGGTAAAGTTGTTTATGTAAGACTATTTCTGTACTTAGTATTTTTCGTATCACTTTCATTTTAGGTTGCTTCTGGTTTACCTCGCAATTTGGAAGCTGCAATACAGAGGTATGGTTCGGCATCATACAAGGCCTCTGCTGCGACTGTGCTCGATGCAAATGGGAAATTAACCAACACTTTAACTTATGGTATGTAGCTCGGCTAAAATATCTTTATTCTTTTGCCAGAACAGCCTAATGATTAAAATGCAATTTCTTCTCTCCATAGGAAAACTTCTAAGCAGAAGCCAGAAGATTGCTTATGCTCTCTTAAATAAGACAGCACAAAAGGGAGAAGGCCCCCTAAAACCAGGAGACAGGGTATGCAAGCTTAACTTAAAACTACATGTACTTTTCTTCAACTCGCATTAATTTTTGAGAAAATGAGACCCAGTTTTTTTCCTTTCACAGGTAGCTTTGGTGTTTCCGAATAACGATCCAATAGCTTTCATGTGCGCCTTTTATGGTAGCTTGACAGCTGGTGTTGTGCCTGTGCCAATTGAAGTGCCCCTTACTAGAAGGGTATGTTTTTAATGAGATTGTGTGAATTTTCTAAGAAAGATTCTCACCGATTTAATGCATTTCAGGATGCAGGGTCGCAACAGATTGGTTTCCTATTAGGTAGTTGTGGCGTAACAGTAGCTCTTACATCTGAAGCCTGTTTAAAAGGTTTGCCTAAATCTGCTACTGGAGAAGTCATCACTTTTAAAGGTTTGTCTCTGAGTTGTCACGGTTTTTGAGCTTTAGATAACCATATGTTTACTTATTTGTTCCCACATAGCACATTTGCATTTTGCAATTATAATCATAAAGTAGAAATATTGTTGCCAGCTTCCATGTAATTGTAAAATATTTTTCAGGATGGCCGAAGCTAATTTGGTTTGTTACTGAACATCTCGGCAAACCGCCAAAAGATTGGGTTCCACCTCCTAGGTTATCTGACGATACGCCAGCTTACATAGAGGTATTTTAGTTGAATAACGACCGATATGCTCTTGTCAGATTCTTTTCTATTGATGTATATTCTTTTTGTTTGATATGGCTTTTTCATTTATGCTTCAGTACCCTTCTTCATATTTTATTTTCTTCAATTGCACCCATTTTTATTTTCACAATGTCTTTGTTTGACAATTTTATTTTACTCCTTCCTATTATGATTTCAGAATATACAGAAACCTGTACCTGGGATTAACCAGGTACTATTTGTTGCCGCATTTTTCTGATTTATTTTTGCATGTGTTATCTATCCCCCACATTGGCCAAAAGTCTGTTTCTGTGAATGAAAGTTTGCACGTTTCATTTGTTTCTTAAATTGATGGAATTGGAATGACGTCAAAATATAGCTGTTTTTGCACATAACAATAACCACTTCTTGATCATTATTGTTGCTTTGGTGTTTCAACCACCAAAGAAATATTTGAGATCACATGGGAGTATTTGCTAGAGACAATGCACTACTACTACCTCTTTTGTTCCTTAACATTATCCCCTATATTTCCTACCCCTTTTCCTTTGATCCATATTACCCAAAAGATTACATACTTCTTTTGATCCATAATAAATTGAAAAACAGGTAATTCAATTTTTGTTATATAAGCTAGTTATTTGCTAATGGTAAATGACATGCCATTGGATATGTTTTTATTTTTGAGCTCCTAAGTTGCATTATCTTTGAGAAAAATTGGAAATTCACGTTTTAGTCTATTTCATCTTCTTTCAAAAATGTTATCATTTAATTTTAAGGATTCTCATGAATCATTAGGGAAACTATCATTGGGGACAAATTTTTTCCTTAGTTGTATTATGTCAAAAAGGACGCAAAAAATGTGGCTTATGTCAACCAAGGATGCTGCATATTTTAGGCAATTGCACGCCTATTATCTTTGTAAAAAATGTCATTTTGCTTAATTGCATAATGAATGCTCTCATGCCTATCTTCTGTACTAATCTTTTTAATATTAAAAACTGACATATAGTTACATTTTCTTAAATTTGTGACTTTTTTATTCTAATAATTAAACATGAAACAGATATTATTTTTGCTCCAAAAATGTCACCAAAAAAATTTCAATGAAAATGCGTGGGTTGACTGATAATGTTTACTGATAATTTCTTCTTCAGTATACATCTGACAAGGATGGCTCAATGATGGGTGTTACTGTAACTAGAGCTGCAATGTTATGTCATTGTCGAACCTTAACGACAGCCTCTAATTACACAGAAGGTACATTTCCATCACAGTTGTAATATCCCGCTGGTGACATCATTGGTTTTCGCGATATTTGAACTAACACATGCTTCTTATGATTTTAGGTGAAATTATGGTTTGTGTTTTGGACTTCAAGAGAGAAGTTGGCCTGTGGCATAGCATTTTATCTGTAAGAATTGCAAATTCAGTTTGGCAAAGTCAATTGGTGTCAGTAGGTGGGAACTAAAATTGCTTATGGTGCTTTTATTTTCAGAGTGTTTTTAATGGTATGCATGTAATATTTATTCCCTACTCGTTGATGAAAGGGAACCCAGCTTCTTGGATGCAAATGATAACTAAGTTTAAAGGTAAGATTGTTTAAAGGTCTCAATCCCATTGTTCTTTTTAAATTTGCAATGTTTCTGATGAAAGCCACATCTTTGAATTGCAGCTAGTATTGCCATTGTGAAATCCCGTGACTTGCACTGGGGTCTTCTGGCCACCAAAGACCACAAGGATATCAATCTAAACTCCTTGAGAATGCTTTTAGTTGCTGATGGAGCTAACCCTTGTAGGTCCTTCTCTCGTAAATAACTTACATTGCACAATTGAACCGTATAACACAACTTCACTATTTACTACAAGGGTCTTTGTCATCGTGTGACCAGTTTCTAAGCGTTTTCCAAAGTAAAGGCCTCAGACCTGATTCCATTTGCCCATCAGCAAGCTCTCCAGAGTCTCTGACAATCTCGTTAAGAAGGTAAATTGATATTCATGTCCAATATTGAACCGAAATCCAGCAAAATTTTAATTTTTTTTTTAATTCCTGAAGGCCTGGACGCACTGGGGCAAATGCCACTGGTCGGGGTGTGCTCTCCATGGGTGGTTTAAGTTATGGCGTGGTAAGAGTTGACCAAGAAAACAGCCTTACTTCTCTCACACTGCAGGACTGTGGCCATGTCTTGCCTGGATGTAAGTTAATTTATGTATTTCTTGCCATTCAGTTTGTGTGTGTATGGAATACAAAGTGCAATTTACTGATTTTTTTCTCTACAGCTGTGATAGTTGTTGTGAAGCCAGAAAACCAACCGTATTTATGCAAAACAGATGAGATCGGAGAGGTCTGCATTAGCTCAGGTTACACTGGAACACAATATTGGGGATTGCAAGGACTGACAAACCACCAGTTTCGGGTGCAGCCATTGTACAGCGATAGTAGGCCAATCGGGGATCATACCTTTGTGCGAACAGGCCTACTGGGATTTCTAGGCCCTGTATGTTCTTAGAAATTCGTGCGAAGCTGTTATTTTGCGCCATTGAATCTCTGTTCATTTTCATCGCTTGATTTTGTCAGGGAGGACTGGTGTTTGTTTCTGGTAGCCGGGATGGACTTATGCAAGTCAGTGGACGGAAGCATAACACGGATGACATCATTGCCACTGTATTAGCTGTTGAGCCGATGAAGTTCATATACAGAGGAAGGTACGATACTCCAGTTTTGCTATTATTTATGGCTTCGACTACCTGTCAAACAACAAAAACAAGGATGTGTACTGGATTTTTGTTTGTTATAGATACAGTGGCTGATATCTGTGATGTAATGTTTTAAATCAAAAATTTTGCTCGATTTGCAAATGTATAGCAACATATTATAATTGTTTTTCCCTTGATTTAAATTAACGTTAGTCTCAAATGACTAAATATTTTAATTCATTTCGTTTGCTGGTATAAACAAATAAGGTAACGTTAAAAATCTTTCAAACGAAAAAATACCAAACAAACATATTTACAAACAGCAACATTGATGGTCTCAAAAGATATAAACTGGTGCATTATTTAAGCTTCACATGTCATCTTATTTGATCTTATGATCTCTTAAGTAATAAGTTAGAGCCCTCTATTTAAAAAAATGTATAAACATCCTTGCATCATAAACCAGTAAACTAAAAGTCAACTCATTTTATTACAGAATTGCAGTATTTGCTATCCGTGTCCTTAGGGACGAACGCATTTGTGTGATTGCTGAACAGCGTCCAGATTGCACAGAGGAAGAGGTACGATTGTCTTCGATAATCTTCTGAAAGGTTTAATTCAAACCAGGGTTTCTTAATTTTCCAAACATTGAAAAATACGTTTTACAATTTATAAAAACCACAGAGTTTTCAGTGGATGAGTCGAGTTTTGCAAGCAGTGGACAGCATTCACCAAGTTGGTATCTTCTGTCTTGCTCTTGTGCCCCCAAATCATCTTCCTAAGGTAAAGAAATGTTTTTATGCACAGAATTAAGTTTAACTCTTATTTGCATTATTTTTTATGTTGATTGTTGGCTCAATCACTGTTTTCCACATTTCAGACTCCTTTGGGTGGAATTCACCTGTCCGAAACAAAGCGCAAATACCTGGAGGGCAATCTACATCCCGCAAACGTTCTAATGTGCCCACACACCTGTGTTACGAATCTACCTAAGCCTCGTGAAGTCCACCCAGGTAAATGTAGGGGATGGAGAATGGTGTTCAAGTGACAGTCTTTTGCTGCTCAAAATTGCAAATTAAACCCCACCCGAAATTCCGAGTTTGTATTAACCTTTTAGTCCTGACAACTAACATTGCGATGGTTTAATTTGGGTTTTGTTTCTCGTAAGTAATATAATGAATTCCGTAGTACATAACGTGCTGGAAACAGGACGATGTTATGAACACAGTATGCAAAATCATATAATCACAATTTCAACTTCCCATTATGCTTTGGCTCAGTGTTCGCTAGAATGCCATCTGCTTATTAGATTTACAATTTGGCTTGCAAGTGTGCATTGGCTAGATATTCATTCGTTTTGTTGGGATTCTGTATCACAGGGCATTCTTCTGATTTGAACGATTTTGTTCTAGACATAAGTCCAGCTTCTGTCATGGTTGGCAATATGGTACAAGGGGTTAGATTAGCTAGCGCACAAGGTCGGGACCTCGGCCCTGTTGAAGACGATAGCGATACAGCCAGAAAAGTACGTAGTTTGATTCTCTCGTTCCAAGTGCCAGTTCAACTTGATTGGATCCTAACTTAATTTTAATGCACGTACTTATTTGCAGTACCAGTTCATTACAGAAGTTTTACGGTGGCGCTCTCACACTGCACCGGATCATGTGATCTACTCGTTGCTTAATTCCAAGGTAAGTCGTCACACATGCCACAATATTTATTTCTTTGTAGTTATTTTTTTTCAATTTTCTCAACTATACCTTTTAACTATCAGGGAGCGATAACAACTTCCCTAACGTGCTCACAACTTCACAAACGAGCTGAGCGAGTGGGCTGTTTGCTTTTGGAAAAAGGCAAACTGAACACAGGCGATCATGTAGCCCTTATTTATCCACCTGGGGTGGATCTCATATGTGCATTCTATGGATGCTTGTATGTAGGTAGGTCACATTGTTTTCATTCAGATGGGCACAATATGAAAAGTGGTACTTGCCTAGTACAGGGTTCATACCGTCAGGGAAATGAAATGTGGTCAGGTGGAAGTCAGGGAAATTCATAATGTCTGCAAATTTGTTGTGGCACAACTACCGGTATTTAGCAAAGCTGTATTTGTGATCTACTTTTTCTAAAAATTTCGCCTATGGCGTTTTCATTATCATTTATTTTCCTTATGTAAAAGTCACCTAAAATGCATTATTTTTGTTAACAAAGTTTCGTCTATGGCGTTTCCATCATTATGAAGAATTTTTTTAATATTTCAAAGAAGAAGTCCTCGAAAAGTGCAGTGTTTGAGATCTAGTGGTTCCAACCACTTGTGTTCGCATGATTATTAATGTTAATTCACTAAAAATCCAGTATTTTTTTGTAATTTTTCAAAGATGTCCGCCATATGGTATATTTGCTCGCATCAAATATGTAAAAATTGTTTCTTGAAATTGTCTGGAAATTTTCCAAAAAGTTTCTGGAAAACCTGGAAAAGTCAGGGAAATTCAATTGCAGATTTGGCTTGCTTTCCTGACAGAAAAAATACAAAAAATATAGTCAATTGTAGTGTTAGAGATAAAGTTAATTTTAATTTATGTAACATTTTTCATTTGATAAGTCAGGGAAATTAAGCAGATTTGGTCAGGGAAAGTCAGGGAAATTAATCAGATTTGGTCAGGGAAAGTCAGGGAAATGAGTTGCAAATTTTGGTATTAATCATGTAGTATGACCATTTTTTTAACACGATTATAAATGACTCTTAAGGTGTGGTTCCTGTCACAATCCGCCCTCCCCACCCACAAAACCTTCACACAACATTGCCAACGGTCAGGATGATTGTGGATGTCAGCAAATCGGTCCTTGTTCTTTCCACCCAAAACGTCATTAAGCTTCTAAAATCAAAGGTAATTAATTGTTGAAATCCGTACATGATTCAGTGAGTCTTTCTGTATGTTGGTGTAATGAGAGTGGACCTAAGTTAAATGGTGCCGTGTTGTGTTCGGGTTTTAGGAAGCCGGAAATGTAGTGGACATAAAGTCATGGCCCCCGGTGCTTGACACGGACGACATGCCAAAACGCAAACTGACCACCATTTATCGGTCACCCACGCCAGAGATGATTGCTTATTTGGATTTTAGCGTTTCCACAACAGGGATGCTGGCTGGCATCAAGGTGAGAACCGCAACATGTTAAACCGTGATAAATTCCATGTTATCTTAGAAAATCTATGACCTAATTGGCATTGATGGACCATTCCGCAGGTGTCTCATGCAGCAGCGTCCTCGCTTTGCCGTAGTATGAAATTAGCTTGTGAATTGTATCCATCACGCCACATTACGCTTTGTCTCGATCCATATTGTGGCCTAGGCTTTGTTTTATGGTGTCTTAGCAGGTAAGTTGGATAAATGGAGTCAACCCTTCACATTTCTTAATGCGATATTCTCATCCCATGTGACGTTTTCGTTTCTAGCATTTATTCCGGTCATCATTCCATCCTTATTCCACCTTCAGAAGTTGAGGTCAATCCTGCACTATGGCTGTCAACTGTTAGTCAATACAAAGGTGATTAAATAAATTATTCTAATTTGAAAGTTGTTAAAGCAATCTGGAGTTTGCATATCTCATCACTTTTTTCAAGTGGGTTGCTGAATGGCTGCATTTAAAAACATCATGGGAATTTAAAAAAAAGTTTATGAAAATTACCCGGGCTTTGGAAACAAACTGTGATATTTTCCTAAATAAGCATTGCAGTCATTTTAATCGAAATTTCGTTGTTTCTTTTGCAATCAGGTTTGAATTCTTGCTACGTGTTATCATTTTTCCACCTTAAATTTTTTCGAACATTATCAAGGATGCAGTTTCCTCATTTTACCACAATGATTAGTAACCACTCGGCATTGTTGAAATAAGAATAATTTTCTTTTTACTTTTCGATAGTGAGAGACACATTTTGTTCCTATGGTGTTATGGAACTTTGCACAAAAAGTTTGGGTACATCCATGGCTACATTGAAGCAGCGAGGGGTCAACCTGAACTGCGTGCGCACTTGCGTTGTGGTTGCTGAAGAGAGGCCACGAGTGGCACTCACCACTTCATTCTCCAAGCTATTCTCTGGCTTGGGATTATCACCGCGCGCTGTGAGCACCAGTTTTGGTTGTCGAGTGAATGTCGGCATTTGTCTTCAGGTACCAGCCCGTTCTGTTTCTGATATGCTTTCGTGTGTACAGGATGTGACATTTTAAAGGATAATGTTTATCTCTGCTGTAGGGAGCTTCAAGCCCGGATCCTACCACTGTCTATGTTGATACACGTGCGTTGCGGAACGACCGGGTAACGTTAGTGGAAAGAGGCTCCCCTCACAGCTTATGTGTCACTGAATCTGGCAAGCTTTTACCTGGTGTGAAAGTGATCATTGCCAATCCAGACACTAAAGGTCAATGTGGGGATTCCCATCTGGGAGAGGTTTGTGAATTTATTTTTTACTCGAATATAGTTTTGTAGCTTTTACATGTTTTATTTTTTCTGCTAAATTCTTCTCGTTTTCTGACGTGTCTTGCCATTATGAACACAACTGACTTTGTACGTCGTTAAATTTAATTCTGAATAACATCGTCACTTATGGTTTAAATTTTAGATCTGGGTCCAATCTCAACACAATGCAAGTGGCTATTTCACTATTTTTGGTGAGGATTCCAGCTATGCAGATCATTTTAACGCACGCCTTGTAACTGGCGACACTTCCCAAGTGTATGCCCGCACAGGTTATTTGGGCTTTCTGAGAAGGACTGAAGCTGTACAGGCAGATGGAGGTCAGTTAGTAATAAAACGTTACTAACTAATTCGGCGTTTTAACTAGTTTCGAAATATATCATTTGAATTTACCATGTTTTCAGAACTGCACGATGCTGTTTTTGTGGTTGGATCTCTGGAAGAAACTGTCATGCTGAGAGGAATGCGGTATCACCCGATTGACATTGAAAACAGCGTTTTGCGGTGTCATAAAAAGATTTCTGAATGGTATTTAGTCCATCGGTTTTTTTAAACCGCTTAACATTTTATTTGAGTTTCAAATTAGTAATTACCAAAAACTTGGCAACTTTTTTTCTAGTGCTGTGTTTACCTGGACCAATTTACTAGTGGTGGTCGTTGAACTTGAAGGCAATGAAAATGAAGCCTTAGATTTGATCCCATTGGTGACCAACTGTGTCTTGGAAGAGCATCAACTAATTGTCGGAGTGGTTGTGGTGGTGGATCCAGGAGTTGTGCCAATTAATTCTCGCGGCGAAAAGCAGCGCATGCATTTAAGAGATGGTTTCTTAGCAGATCAGCTGGATCCTATCTATGTGGCTTATAATATGTAAAATAGTCAATTTAAAGGTAAGAATTTATGTTCAATAACTTGTTAATCGCAATAAAAATACATTTGCATATAACCACTGTCTCATCGAATCCATTCGTTATCGTGTTTACTTTTCTTTCTCAGTTAGCACAATTTCATGTTTTGAGAAAAAAAACAAGTAGCTGAAAATCCTCATATTATTATTGCCAAGATTTTTGTATTGAAGGAGTTGATAGGTCCAAGTTGAAGTTCCTGTAACGTGTAATTTCAAAGAAATGTTTGATTTGACAATACAGGTAAAGTAAGAATTTTGACTGATCTATAGTGCAGCCTTTAAAATATTTTACATTTAGGGGGACTAATGTAAGTCCTATAGAAATCAATTTATAAATAATTTTTTTAACTTGTCAGAACATGAAGTTGCATTATAATTTTAAAAATAAGAAGGCACATTTAAAAGGAATCTAAAACGTAGTATTTTAAATTAATTTTCGTTTAAAATTTGGCTTGATGGACTACACCCCCTACAACATGGTATTAAATTACTGACAGTAGGATACTGCGGTGAATTAAATGACAGACTTCACATATAAACAACCCATATTTTTTGTGGTAGTTGGTACTAGTGAGACTCCGTAGTATTGATTGCAGCGCGACCAGACTTTCGATGTAAATTTCCCCAGTTGAAGTCTTATATGTCGTTACCATAGCAACAACACATGTATGGCACCATTCTTTATTTATCGCACGTTTATTGCATTAAATTGATATTTTTCAGTGGTCGGGGGTCATAAATACCGTTGTTTTATGCATTTACTAAAATGTAATTATTAAAAATGTGGTTTCGCAAATAGCAAATAGGGTACATTTACAATGAAACGATTCAGACGTACAGGCGACACTGTCACACTGACTCATCTGCAGACGAACTTCAAAAGCATGCATTTTGGTGGAGCATATTTCGTTCTCCTTGTTTTGTAAAATTTCTTGATTTTCATAGCCCGATAAATATTGAAATACGACAATTTTATGATATTAAATGCCTTTATTACGAGTAAGTGGTAAGTAAGCGGTTCAGTATTTTATTTTAAGCTTACTGAGTAATGGAAGCGATTTCAAGCTGGCTTATCAACTCTTCAGACGAGGAGAAGAAGTTCTGCGAAGATTTGGAAAAGCAGGAGTTAGACGTAAGTTTTATTTCTAATTTTTCTTTTTCACTCACGTTAGCTCATTCCTGGTTAGATGATAATTTCGTAAATACAATAGCAATAGCCAGCTTATTCAAACAATTCGTCGAGGTTTGTTCCAATGATATTTCTGAAATGCTGTTTGGTTAGTCTCCTTATGTAATCATATTTTATTCATTCAATTTAGCACAATACCTTCTAAAATTTTCATTTATTGCAGGCGCCAGGTGGTGTTGCCAGTGGACCAGTGTACTTGAAATTGCTCGCACTTTACCTTCTACAGAATGACCTGTGAGTAGGCCTATAACTTGATACATAGCTGGTTTACTTTGAGGCATTTGATGTGTAATCTTGGACATATTGCAGGTGTAATGCCAAATACCTTTGGAAAAGGACACCACAATCAGTTAAACAGGTACAGTAAAATAAATAAACATACTGCTCATTTGCTGCAACATCATAACTCGAAAAATCGTGAAGTTTCAGCTATTTCTTTTGACTGTTGGGGTATTTCATTATCCTTAGCCCTATAACCTACAATCGAAAATCACGATTTTTTGAGTTGTGTTGTTGTGACAGCAAACGAGTCATATTTGAAGTTAAACTTAGAATAGAGTTTAGATTGCAAAAACAAAATTTTAGTAGAATTGTATTATGATAAATGTGAGGGTAAAATAAAGCTGGGATACTTTGGGATTTTTGTAAAGAAGGTTTTTAAATCGAAGTTTTAAATTTAGAACAATAACAAAGAGTAATATCTTATCTATAAATTGATGTCTTGCATATTTCCACTGCAAAGGGCCATCCACAATTAATACAAATTAATATGTAAAACTAAAACGTGAAATAAAAAATTAAAAGCCTGCTTTCTATTTGAACCACTTTATCTGTTGTATTGCATTGTTGGCAGGACCCAATCGTAGAACCTATATTGATTTAGCTGCTTTATTTTGACTAGGCTACTCCAGAGCTAAATTTAGTTTGGAACGTAGGACAGAAAATGTGGCAGAGAAATTTCCCAGAAATTTACCTTGCACTGCAGCAGGAATGGTCAGAAACTGTTGCCCCAATTATGCAGAAATTAATAGGTAAGGAGGTGCTGACATTCTGAAACAATTGTTGTGTCGCATAACTGTTTTGTTTGCTTTATTTAGAGAGTACACGGGGGAGGGCTCTGCATCTAATTTCCAGTGCTTATTCCTCTATTGGTCTGGACGATTTTTCCGGATTAGTTGGTTTGCCACAAGATCAATCCATTCAATGTAAGCTACGTACAGTATACATTTATGTTGCTGAGTTTAAGCTGCTTTAAATAGAGATTTACTAAGGTTTACGTTGTTCTAGTGGCGCAACAGTGTGGATGGTCAGTGGATCTAGCATCGAGGATGATTGCTCCTGTCAAATCTGGTAAGCTGACAAATTGCAGTTATGAACTAGGAGAAACTCGTAAGAATGATGGAACGAATTTTAATAAGGACTGCAGTAACTATTTCAATTTGTTAGTTTGGTTTTGACTAAGCATTTCCAATAGGCTCTATAGCCGACGGGGTCAAACCTGGCCCTGGTAATCTGGAGTTCTGTTCGAAAAGTTATGATGCAATTAAGCGACATTGGGCTGCAGAAATTACTTTGTACATTGTAAAAATATTAACTATTTAAATTTCAGGGAATGGCTTGCCAATGAGAAACATAAAAGAGTTTGTGGGAGATCGAGGTATGACCTGTTCTATCATTATTTGGTTCCTAAAGCTCTGAAATATATAAAATATTAATGCAGCAACCATACTTACTTCATTAAATTTTCATGGGCAAAGCCACTAGATATTTGTCGAAAAGATGCATTTTCAATTAAGAAAAGTTTCATTATTTGATTACCGATGAAATTCGCTCAAGCACCTGCAGATTGATAATGATACATGTATATTAAAATTGCATTTGTCTTGAAAAATGGAACGTCTTAGGGGCATGTAGGCAAATGAATATACATGTAATAAACTGCACAGTAGAAGTTTCCCTAATGTGAAATAGTAACAATTTCCCCACTGCAAACTATATTTAAAGGGTTGTCACACATGTGACATTTAAAAATTCAATACAAGCACTTATACATGTCCTTCATGGGTCCGAGGTTTAGCAGTTTCATACTGACAATAAACATAAGCAATTGTGGTACTTGGGTTAACTAATAAAATTTATCTATTCTTATTAGCTTCACCACCCCTCTGTAGTACAACAAGTGAAGAGCAGCTCATCAAGTTGACTGAATTTGTTTCATTTTTGGAAAATTAAGCGTGGTTTTTATCTCATAAATTAATTGATACCTCGTTAATCCCTGCTCAGCCTGTTGAGCAGTTATCTATAAACGATTTGTACAATAAATATTTGGCGATATATAACATCTTTAATATAAGCATGTCAGCAGGCTTTTCTTCCTCTTGATTCAGAATCATACATTTTTCAGCTAGTTCTTACAGTAGTTACGGAACTTTTAATACTTCGCTGCTAAAGTATGAATAAAATTTTGAGCATTGTTTAATTGCATTTCATGCATTGTATACTGAGCCATATGGCTTGTCAAATGTCAGTGATGGTATATGTCGATTTCCATGGAGAATTTATTCCAGTTTTGTAAATGACGGGTTAGATTGAAAGCACTTAGTGGAAAGCAGCCTGTGCACTTCAATCTTAATTTTGCCTGTTATAAAAAATAGGCTAAAAGCTTTTTATTCCAAAACAAATGGAATGCTGCAAGCAAGGTATTTTTAATTTGAAAGAACATTTTGATGCACTTAAAAAATTGTAGCATTTGCAGGCTATTGCAATATTAGTTTTTCGTTCACTGACATTTTCTAAAATCGATAAGGAGATGAAAGTGATTTTATTACATTTTACGCCCCTCCCTTTTTTTGTACCTTTGGGGCCCACCCGGCCTCTTGTTTTATGGAACGTTCGAAGCCACGCCTTTTCCGGCAGACGTCAGACACGTGAGAACTTTGACTCAAGAACTTTTTGTGGATCCAGTTTAGTGCTTCGATTTTTAGTGAAATTTCGCGTGTTGGTGGCCCAGATGAGGTATTTCACCAATGATTGTGAAAGTTAATTTTCGTGATATTACAAGATGTTGCATCCACAAGCTGCTAGTCATCCGAAATCAAACAGCCTACAACGGTAAGATAAGAATTACATAAATAACTACCCTCATAAATATCACTCATTTGAAACATGTGTTGAAGTAACATGAATCTGCTCAAGACAGCACAAATGATCCCTAATGCCGCCAAAGTCGTCAAGATAATTGCCCAAATTGACGTCATATACAATATGTAGGCCTATCTCCATACAAAATCTCAGTATGGCGTAACGTTCTATTCTAAGCAGGTGGGCAATGGTTATGTAAGCTAAAATGTGTGCGAATTTTTTTAAATGTATTGCCCTAGAGCCTATAGGTTCAATTGCCTATATGATACATGCATGTGATTATAGTTGAAAAGTTCCAACTTTTCCCTGACCCTTAGTTTTATTTTCAAATTCTCTTGCCTTCTTTGGCTTGATTTGAGCATAGCCCCTAGATATATACAGGCCCATGCGATTCAACATGTCTCTGTGTTACAAAAATGCCACGTGATGGCGCTACTTGACCCTTAAATTTCATCCATAATTCAGTGTGAGCCAGCTGAATATTTTGGAACGACAGTTTGGAACTGCGCCAAAATAAAAATCTTCACAATTGCATGATGGGAATAAGCGATGACGTCAGAATGATGGGCTAGTCAGCCAGTAATCAAAGTAATCCCAAAGTATAGCAAAATCCGTGACATTAAACTAATAATCATAGCCTATACTGTATGTAATCAGTTGACAATAATGTGCCCATGACGTTACCTATGGTTGGCCACAGGATTGCACGTAGTTAGTTATACGTCCTCTATAGTGGTTTTCTAAGGAGGGTTTTCTGTTGACAGCAGCTTCCATAGAGACATGCTCGATTGCGTGGGTCAGGGGCTATGATTTGAGTATCTGCATAACTAGGGGTTGTTTTACTCAAGTAGCAAATAGGCTACCATGTAAACACTTTAAACAGGTGTTGCAGGCTTTGTGGTAAATATAAAACAGATTCAGCGAAGCTCCCCATTCAAGTAGTCTTGCAAATGTATGGGGAAATATGCTTATCTGGTTTTAAGAAACTCAGATAGAAACAGTACAACCCCAACTTGGTCCAATGAGATACTTTACGAGTGCCCTTGTAAATCCACATCGCGTTGCTTTAGTGTAAGGTAGGTTTTATGAACGTAAACCTCGACGTAAACGTTGTGATGAAAGGCACACCAACGCCATCTGGAGTGGGCAGGTTAAGAGCTCTATTCCATCTGGAAATTCAGTGTCATTGCATAAACCCAGTGGTTAATTGGATATCAGTCCCAGTAATCCCACAGGTTGGTTATTTGAAGTTGATCTGAAATGAACCTTAATGCGATCCCAACGGGATTTACACGCTGATGTGTCATGCACGGGATCAATGTTTCATGTCGATATCCCAAAAGGGTTTTAAATTGGTTCAAACGAATGCGTGAGCATGACTGAAAAGAGCTAGTTTGCTTCAGCGCAACTTTGGTCCACCTTAAAACTTGTAAATGGTGTCAACACCTGAATTCGCGTTGTCAACGTTTATGTAACCGGTCTATATAACGCCTGTGACAGTGTAACCTTATTGATTATAAACGAGTTTTCAGCACTAATTGCCAACTGTGCCTGGAATTACCAGAAAATCGAAGAGTTTTGCTCCAGTAGTTGGAGTTTCGCCATATTAGGAATTTCGCTTCTGGTGTTCTGTTCGATTCCGTTATTGAAAAATTCAATGTGTCCATAGTGGTTCGCGTGCTTGAAACTGGTGGTCACCTAGGCAACTTAATGGCAGCACAACAGTTCAAGGTCGAACAATGAGGGTGCATAACGGAGAAAACGGTAACGTTTTTCTGACTATTTGTATAATTCATACTAGAATAATATCATGTTACATCATTATGCATCTTGTATTTTGTAGTTTTATTGTTTATTTTTTTCTCGCAATTTATGATGCAAGCCTACTAAAAAACTAGATGTAATATGATCTTTCACCCAATTCAGCACTTGGGGCGCAATCATTATGCCGAAACACGCACCATTGTTAATTCGTACATTTGTTTATTTTTGATCATATTCATATTTATTAAAAAACAAGTCACGGTAGAATTAATAGAAAAATGAATGACGCAAGATACAACATTATTCAGCTTGGGTAATTTACACTTAGGGCAACATTTTGTCGAATAGGCATCTGAACATTTAATTTCCTCCCATCACAATAGAGGCTTGACAGATTAGAATCTGCATTCAAATGGTTGAAATACTGTACCATTTTCATCATCAGTCGATTCAAGATTAAAGCCGTGGCTATTATTTTGACATTCATAACCAAGAGTCCATTAATACTACGAATTTGTCGAGGACGCTGCAAAACGAGCAAAACATCCGAATGTGATGATTTGGTGATCTTTGACCCTGTGGATGATCCGTCAAATGAACCCAGGAACGATATTGTTCAGCTTTTGACAGTGTTAAGCTGTGTAACTATAGCAACATTTTGACGTATAGTAGATAGAGAAGTGTTTACGACTTCAGGGAATGATGAAGTGAACGAAAATTGCGTCAATTTTGACGAACAAATAAACCTTTTCCTTACTGGGCTAAAAACCTCGGAGGGCCAGATTACGCAACAACAAAAAGTGACCAGAATTCGTTTCATCGGTGAAGCCATATTACAGATCAGTGTTAAGAGCAATTTTCAAAAAAAAAGATTTCTACACTGTTGAAAATCTCTCAAGTTTATTCGACACTAAATTGCGATTTGTTCATATGATACCAGTGGCCATCATGTAAAATAAATACATGAAATAAACTTTAGTTCTACATTTACCTTTTCCAAAAATGTGTTCCACACTTAGGAACATGGTTTCTAGAAACAATTTCCACAAAATATTTCCACATTTCTGGTAAGGTGACATGTTTGAGGAACATACTTGAGGCCTTGTCCACACCCAGGAAGCATTTCCTAGAAAGATGGTTTCTGGGAACAATTTCCTCAAAATGTTTGCACATTTCTGGTAAGGTAACATGTTTGAGGAATGTACTTGAGGCCTTGTCCACACCCAGGAAACGTTTTCTAAAAACATGGTTTCTGGAAAGAGTTTTCTCAAAATGTTTCCACATTTCTAGCAAGGTGACATGTTTGAGGCAAAATGCTTACTTCCACATTTCTGGCACGGAAACGTGTTTAAGGAAACATACTTGAGAAAAAATGCCCCAAAAGCTTCAAACACACATTTCCTTGCTGAACATTTTGCCTCAAAATGTTTGCTGCAATCATGTTTCTAGGAAACGTTTCTTAGGTGTGCACAATTTTTTAATGTGGGTAGAACACCATTGCAACTCTGTGCATGGATTTCTCTGATGGTTATATTACTTTTGTCATGTTCTAAGTTAAATTTGTTTTCGTGTTTGCTCGCTTTATTCTAAATTGATGCAGTGTAATGCACACGTATTCACTATATGAGATCTCATGCCCCTTCAGCATTCATAGAATACTTTATCAGATAAACCCTCTCATCCTTGTTGACAAAAAAAACAAATTTGAAGGCAATGCTTGAAATGTGTGGGCTGAAAAGTACTAAATTGCTTGTTCGACAAAATGTTGCCAAATCGGCCGCTTCCGGCTCTTGTTTTCACAGCACTTCCGATTTCGTGGACGCCATTTTGCCTCGAGGGGCAGTCACGTGATTGTTCTCGCGTTGCTTGTGCTTTTTGGGTTCCGGTTCCTCGTCGCCTATGCTGTCGTTGTCACGTGGTCGACCAGTTCCAATTCCAATGCAAACCCTCAAGTGGTTCAGCAAACTTCCACTGAATGCCAGATAAATCCATGGATTTGTGCAGCTGTTAAGGCAGGCCAGCAGCAGCAATATCGTCTCTATTGGCCCAGCTGAAAAAAAGCAAATAAATCGTTAAGAGCTTGTACATGTATGATTGGGGGAAACCTGTTCCACAAATCAATCTTCCGGGTGGACGGTCTGCCCCCTGGCGTTGGTGATGGGCCCAATAGGTGCGAAAATAGGCCAACGTTAAAAATTCC
>JAQGAF010000783.1:0-40725 GCA_034687865.1 Kryphioiulus occultus | reverse complement strand
GCTGAACGATATGGGCCAACTCCAAACACGACAAACATAGCGAAAAAAGAGATTAGCGTTAGTTAATTTTATGATTCGGTGGGGTTGCAATTGAGATGACACCACGACATAACTTGCTCCTTTAACTCCTTCAGCAAGAATTGAGCGATATCCACTGTAAATGCGAATACGGGAAACTGCGCCGAATCTGATAAACCTGGTGCGAATGTTCAGTTTGAAAGAATAAAACGACAATGCTATAAAAACGAACAACATATTATAACTTTATAATTCTACGAGTTATAAAAATAGCAAGCGCGAATTGTCATTTTCAGCTTAGCGTGCAATAATCTGACAAACTGATGGAAAAAAGGTATAAAGCATGTTTACTAACAAAAATCTCACTTTAATTAGTCATGCAATCAATTTTTTTAAGAAGTGAATATTTACCAAGGATAATTTTAGAATAAAATATCGATTGTATTGTTTTTTTTCCCAGGGAAAACGATACAAGGTATAAACTTGATTTTTTCTTCTGGAAAAAACAGAAATTAAGCTAAAAACATCCAGTTTTTGGCCCATTACACACGTTTTGGGGTCTATTTTCAAGATCAGCAAGAAAAAGAACGAAAATGTAGGTGAATTTTCCACGATTTCTGAAAAAAAAAAACTATATAGCCTTTGCGTTTTGTTGTGGAAACACATAAATTATGCTAAAATCAGCCAGTTTTGGCCATTTAAGCTTACACTCGTATTCGGGTGTACTTTAATTCATTATCGAAACAAAAAAACGAAAAATTAACAAAATGCTACTTTTGGCCAAACGCGCAATTCACGTTATCCCACCGCATTACGGTACGTAATTTATTATAAAATAGTAACACGAACCTCGTACGCAAAACTGACGTCCTGTGCTTCTACGATAATAACAGAGCTGCAGCCGTGATGACCAGCTGTCGATTGCTCGCCAAGACGTACAGTAGGCCTACATGTATACACATGTGTATTAAACTCTAAACATTTCAAAAACAAGCAAATTTTATTATTTTAAACGTCAACAGAGCAGCTGTAAGGGCTCAACAGCAACAAGCGTCGTGCGAAGATTTGCCTTCAGCTTTTCCAGAAAAAAATGAATTAAAATCTTACCTGCAAAATGTGATAGGTCAGCCATTTTAGCACCTGCGACGGAATTACGCGGTCAAAGTCGAGGGTCAAAGTGAATGTTGCGTCCTATAAATATGCGCAACGTCTTAAATAGGAATCTCTGATTTGAGCTTTGGACTCGCAGGTACCAATTAATTCATTTGGGGGTGTACGCAGAGCAAATGATATTAATACATCCGTAGATTTTAGTTTTCGTCGTAAAGCGAGTAATTTAACAACATTTTTGTTTGTATTTTTAAGTGACTTACGAAGACCGTGAAAACGCTAGTGAAATTAGATTGTTTCCTGAATTCGATGATACAGTAATGATGCAACATACTGTACTTGCTCTGAGTTGATAAATGATAGGATCACATTTCATTCTATGGTAAATTCAAAATTTTGATCAAGACAGCTTAATTTCTTCTTAATTGAGTTAAACGCTTAAATATCATTAAATCCAACATGTGCCTTATCGCCCTTACAGTATATCACCAACGTAAACCACCAGTGTGGGGCCATACCTAGATTTCTCTTAGTCAAAAAAACATCGTTTGAATCATGGTGCATCATGGTAATGATCGAATATGGATATTAATCGAACTCTCCATGGAATAATAGAATTCACTATCATGATATAATTGAATTTGCAATTCCCATGAATGGGAGATTTCAATTCGATTTTTGACCACCATCACTAATTTTTCCAACACCTATGAGGTGCAAATGATGAGTTTCGGATCACACCTTTGGTGTAATCGGCCGACTAAAAAGACCTAAAAAGTAACTATGAAGCCGATACCTATTTATCATTTCAGACAGATTTTATATCAATATTTTCAGTAGTAAATGATCGTTTTGTTTGACTCCTCACATTTCAAAATGTTTGCAATAATAATAATTTTATATGTATATCTAAATTTATAGGTTTTTTATCAAAGGTAAATTGGAAATGAGAACGATTAAACTGGAATCGTAAAATCTTCGTCTTCGTGGCTCAATGGGCTGCCCAGGTTATTTTGATACCTGAAGGCGAAAATGAAAATTCATTAGTTGTTAATTAATGAAATTAAAGTAATAATAATGCAATCGGCTATATAACGTAGCCTCGTACGAGACAACCAATTTCATCACCTATTCAAGGCTGGATGTGCACTTTCCATGCTATGTATCCTTTGGAAGTCCTTCATTTCAGAATCTAATCAATATTAGTGGCATTAAAACGTGAATAACACATCATTTGAAATACGATATTGAAGAGACAGTTTAAGTTATTATCTATATGACATACAAGATTATGAATTTAATAAACGTGTGTATATTAAGTGAAAATCTTACTAATTTAAAAAAGCGTCTTTTTTGTCTCTTATTTCCAAGAAAATAGTCTGAAGTCATTGTTAATGAATTTATCGGCACTTCTAGGCAATTCTTAATTTGATTTCTGTCAGAATAATTATTTTAAATTAATGCTCAATTTTGACTGATGAAAATAATCGAAAAACGTTTGTTGTCAATATTAAGCTTATACCTAGTGCGTCAGAAGTCGCATTAAAAAACAAAATCCTGAAGCACCCTATCAACTAATTTCAAAATGGGGTCATTTATTCCTGCGTACCCTAAACCTTTATAATTTATGCAAAACAGATGATGTTTAAACAAAAATCTTACCACTACAATATTTTGGAATTAAATCCCATCTATCTGGTGTGGTCATATCACAATAATGTTTGGCTGTAGATAATAAAAAATCTGCTTCTTTTACGCCACCTAGTTGCCTGAAAACGAGAAGTTATCATATACAAGGTGTCCCTTTGGAAATACAGGGTGTCACCGAAAGGCACTAAGTTCATAGGGCAGCCTTAAAGTTTGTAAGGAAATTCAATTTAAATGATGACGTCCGTTGTTTTGCTGGGTTATCGCCAACAGTGTTTTCCACCTGTACATACTGTATATAAGGATTGCCAAGAAATGAAATCGAGAGTAGCTTTTATAAAAGTGTCCTTATAATACCGCGGGATTTAAGCAATTTAAAGCACGCAGTTGATAGTGCATTTGGTTTCAGTGAAAAAAAGAGCGTTGGCTGAATTCTGATTGTTTCTCTTCCCCAGATTACCCATGGGAAAATAAAGGATTTTTTTAGGTATAGGTTGACCATGCCAAATACGGACGTGATTGGAGTGAAAATCAGTAGCAAATCCCTCATGGGTTTGAAATCTAGCCCAGAAGATCGCGTAATGTAACTCGAGGAAATTCTAATACAAATCTGTATCCAATGCTAAGTTGTTTGAAATAGTCTCAATGTTCATGCATTTTCAAAATAACGCACATAACTTTCCAAAATTACTGAACATAACTGCCAGTTTCCAAACATAATTAGCCTGCTTTTTCGCTTTGTAGCTACTTTGTTGAACGATTCAACAGCATTTAAAATGCCACATTCGAATTGCACTACACGGGAATTCTAAATTTACAATGACAAAGTCACAAAAAAGAACCGTTTCAAACACACAGTATTAAGCAAGTGGCTTGTGGCAATCAATATACCCTTACAATGCGTTGAATTCCAGTCGGTAAAAGTTACTTATTCCATGTCTTGCATACACGTATTTGTTTTAAAAAAGTTTAACAGAAATAAAAGATTATCTTACAATACCTCAACTCATGCACAATGGATGGAGATGGGATATGCCTCGTAGAAATCCTACTGCCTGCACTTCCGTAATGGGGGTAAGTCCTTCGCCTAGATTCGGGGGATGAATCTGCTGAAGAACTGGATTCTGGGCCATGATCCAGAAGATCTGGTACTGATACAAGGAAAGGATTAAACACACATGCTTGTGAACAAATCTCAAAGATGAATGTGTTTATTTAAACTTGTAGGTGGAATTTTTATAATTAAAACACATCTAGATGGTCGTCGCTTTGATAGCCAATCGACCACGTTTCCATTGCTCATATGACAAACTATTGGACATTTGGAAGATGTCGTGTATCGCCAGTTTATCAGGGATTTCAATACATCAAATATCGAGCTTTGATTGTGACCCCTTTAAACTATGAATTATGCCGAAAAGGGCCAAATGTATCAAAATTTGCTTTCCCCAAGACAAGAAATCATTCCTGTAGGCCATTATTTTACATCACTTATATCATCATTCATTCGCTTGATTTTTGTGTGTGGGGAATGGAACCATCTTACAAGGTGATTGGCCGAATCTTCATTTACATTTTCCTAAGTTTTCCAGGTTATCCAGACAATTTTTGAAATTTTTCAGACAACATCAACTTTTACGGATTTGACATATCTTTACTTTCGATACACTTTATTAACCAAAACTAGTAAAAATAATGTATTTTAAGTGTAGTTTAGTGGATTTTTCACAGGAAATATTTGTAAATATCACCTATAATAAAACCGCTTGTGGGCGAAATTTTTAGAAGAAGTAGATCACAAATACAGCTCTATTAATGCTTTTCTGAGATACCTACAGTATATACACAAATCAAAATTGTCGTGTCACACTACATTTCCAGACAAAAGTATGACTTTCCCCGACTTTTCCAGACCAAATCAATTTCCCTGACTTTTCCAGGTTTTCCAGACGTCCAGTCCCCCTTATTTTTAATGGTTAATCATTGCACGATTTTAACCTCCAGTAATTTCCCCAAACGGAATAAATATTCAAGTTTGACCCACTCACCGTGATGGTCTCCATATATCGGAGCACTTGGACGTAAGGCATATAATGTAGGCATGGATTCAGGAATTTCCGTTATCCCTAAGCAACTTTCGTCTTCTTCTCGTCGTAGATCTTCATAGCCTAAAAATAAAAGAGTACATTAGGCATACAAGCATGTAAGTTTAACTTTGCTAAAACTAAAAAATGCATTGTTTCTTCAACGCCTCCTTGGTAGGGTATCTCTTCAGGCTTGCTGTTTATCTAAGGTTACGGCATTAAGCACATGTATGGTGAACCTTTTTATGCCTTTTTTTTTTCAAATCCTTGGCAGTGGAAGGAAGATTTCTTCCGAGAAGCTATAGCTAATATTTAAACGGCTCATTAAATTTGCGAAGCATACGTAAGCCTATCATAATGCAATTGTCATTGATCCATGGCGTGCAACTTCTAGGAAAAACTAACCGACATGGCGGAAGAAAGTGAGAAAAAATGCCGTTTTAAATAAAATTTACATTTGCCACACCGAGTGCATGCAGGGCTCGTGATTTATACGTTTACATACGTACATTATATCTCAACTTTCGTAAAATATGGCCAGATTTTTTTAAATTGTCCGAAACCAAAGATTTAAACGACATTTTGCCCGGGGTCTTCCTTCGAATCATTCCATGATATGCCAGGCAGAAGAGGATACCATTTATCTAAAGATTTATAAGCACTGCCCCCAGCAATGGAAAAAATATAGTAATAACGCAGGCACCACTCGAATTCCACAAAAAATTGCTATCGTCAGCCTCATACTAGGAAATTGCTGTTTCAAAATTCACCCAATTTCTGAAGAACTTTGAAAGAGCTTAATTTCCGTAGATAAGACGTGACACGACATTGTTTCTTAGAATTTGCATAATAATATAATATGAAGAAAACTGTTCTGAGGCAGACAAGAGAATTCGTGTCTTTTTTCTACAATCTTGGAACATTGGAATGCAATTGTTAAAAGTCATAACTCCCGATGATTTCCCTCCATGAATACTAATAACGTGTTTGAAAACGTTTCAAATTTCAAAATAAAATTGCATCATTTTCACTGCAGAAGATGCCTGCAAATATACTGTACATTTGTAAAAGTAAGATTTCAAGGGACACAATAACCCAATCTAACACCCAGGATGGGTATACGGTCATTAAAACATTAGTTTCATAAGAATTACAAATTTCATGTTAGAGATGAAGCTTGCTAAAATTATATCCCAGGGAAAAGTGAAGCTGACGTTGTTTTGTATCCGCTGAAACAATGACAGTAATTAGGATTTGAGGAAAGGGCTGAGAGGCAAAGATAAAAAATGTTGAGCTTTTAGCAACGTAAAAAGCTGCATGACTGTTAATTGACACTTTGTAAAGTTTTAACTATCGACACTTAAATTAATGAATCGATTGATTAAAGTGCATGTTTTTGTGCGATTATGCATTAAATCTGACTCGTTACTTTTACTGCAATTCAGGAAGACACAATAGGTCACAAACATGGCGATATTGACTGTTAGCTAGGAAAAGTTTCAACATATCGAACTTCTCAAAAATCCACTTGGGGTTTGAGCAACTTGGAAAATAATGTTTTGAGTTTCGCTTGGAACATAATTATACTGAATCAATTAGATGAATAATTTTAAGCATGTGCTCAGGAATTTAAAAAACCAAATTGAACCAAGTTTTAGAACGAATCCGTTTGATGTAATACCGCTGCACCAGCACTACAGCCATACCGATTCCCATTTAAATAATTTATTTATAGCAATCCCTGAAAATACCATCGCTGCAGAAGTCACTGAAGCAATTCTGAAGTCATAAATTCAAATACAAGTCGGAATCCCCATGTCCGCTGCGCCATAATCGATTTTACAGAGCTTAAATCAGCAGAAAAGCAGTCAATAATATATTGACGTAATATTATTTTTACCCAAAAATGTGTAAGTGCAAACGGGTAATCGGGTCAAAACCAATAACTATTTGACATGGAATACATACAGACATCGTTTTAGTGCTCTTGAGTATTTGAGCAAACGGAAAACTGCCCAAGCGTAGATTTGCTTGACCAACAACAGAAGTTCAGTAAAAGAGAGTATTTCACCTTCAAAAGAAACGTATACATCCATGTCACTGACCACCACAGCCTCGCCATTCAGAAGGTCCGAAACGTTGAGTTTTGTTTGAGGGGAACCAAAGTAAAATGTGAAATGCATAAGAATGCCCTCTGTCTCAAAAATAGTTGGGTCAAGAAATTGGTTTGTCCACTCGTAGCCGTCGTGAAGCCATCGCAGCATGCTTTTATTTCTTCAGCCAACACTTTGTGGAATGACCAAATGCATGGCTGATTTCTGAAGATGTCAAAGAAAGTTACAAGCTTTTTCCGCTCCAAGCTCCATGCAATAGCGTCATATGCCATTGCAATGGAAACCAGGCATTATTTCCATCGAGCAAGTAAGTACAGCACACTCAACCACACCGTTGAAGGAAATATCAGAACCTTAAAAGTCCACGGTCGAAATAATCAAAGAACGGAGACGCTCCTGGCCTGATTCAACCTTGTTTGATCTGGATTTTGAAGAATAAAGAAAGGAAATGGAAGGACGGCTGCCCACAATATCCAATTTCAAAGGGTCATCAGAGCAGAGCGAGTCAGCCAGAGTGACACGAAATAACATTTAAAAGCACTTTAGAACTTGGTTTAATATTTGGCACAAATAAAAGGCGTTTCGAACTTAAATCTTATATGTTCTGAAGAACACTAACTTTCGATTCAATGTATGGTTGTTCACAGAATGGAATGTTAATGAGTGGTGGTAGTGTGAAAGACACGTTTGAATATTCGACAAACATAAATATGGCATTTCCATAATCCTAACATTACTGGATTAGTAATACTAGCCCATCGTTTCAGACGGTTTCGATCAATATAACTAGCCTTGTTTTTCCAATTTTTTATGTCTGCCGTGCCTGCAACATACATGTAGTTCATGAATCGAAATGCATGTAGGTTGTAAAACAGGGTTCCCACTCAAATTCACAACTCGATTTCCCTTGCATTCCCTGACACTTTATATGAGAATTTTTTTAAATGAATAAGAAAAATGATAGATTTTTCCCCAAGTTTTTATAAAAGATGACTAATCAACATTCTGATTTTCCTGACATTCCCTAACATCTTCACGAATTTTTTCCAAATTCCCTGACACCTTTTCTGACTTTCCAGGAAATAGGAACCCTTTAAAACTCAGAAAATTTCAGTTGTTAAGTTGCACGAAATCTGTCGCCTTAAATTTCCAATTTTAATTAATACATTTCTTAAAGCTATTAAAATTTCGTTGTATTTCGTTGCTCAATGCAATTACGTATATTTGGGTCTCTTATTTGCAATAATGCATTATTGTCTGCTTGGGAATTTGCATTCCAGATTATAAGGTTTGCTCATGATTGAATTTCAACTTTTCTTGAAAGACTTATTACGTACTCGAATGAGCTTTTTTTATCACAAAATGCATCGCAATTTTCGGGCAATTTTGCTGCAATGACACATTCATGTTTTGAAAAATAATCTCCCAACCCCTTTTGTCGAGTGAACGCTCCTTAAGTGACGACGATCAATTGCAGCAATCAGGACTAAGGCCTGATCAATGGCGATGGAAGATTGTTCAAATCCAAGAGGTTGAAAGGTTTTGCTTGTGGTTACTTTTCGAAATATTTATTCTGGGGCTTACCAGACCTTAAATCCTTTTTCGAAATTACAGGACAACCCTTTTCTTGAAGAAAATCGAAATATCCTTATCAAGGATCACATAGTTCGTAGTGTGCACATATTTCCTAAACGTGCCCAAGAGCCTACTTAAAACTGAGCAAAATTATGAGCTTTACCGTATCATACGCAAATTTATTGTTGCTTTAATAGAAACGTGTGCTGAGCATGCAAAGAGTTTACCAACAAAGAGGAATATTCAAAGTAGCTACACTTGCTATGCGAATGCTCAATAGTATGACTGCTTTATGGGTTGACTGCTAATGTTAATAATTATGGATCCATATCCATAGGCTGGTAAACATTCATAGAGAAAACCATAGAAAACTAAGGCACATAACACAATTTTGGGAAAATATGCATTTCAGTCCTCATTTCAATGTAACTGTTGCCATTTAAAATGCAAATGCATAACATCCATAGTATGCTTTGGAAAAGATATACAGGGTGGCCCAATGTAACGGGAAATTTTAAAAGAGTAAAATAAAACCTTTAAAAAATTAACGATTAAATGCCATTTGCAAATTACCTTATAACTAGGATGGGGATAGAAAATTGATTTAAATTTGGCAATCCACAGATTGAATCGAATTCGCCATGCATTCAATGTGGGAATTCGATAAAATCTTAATGAAAATCGAAATTTTTCGACCTAAGTACCCAAGTATTGGCACGTTTTTCACCAACCTCTCCATTGCTCAAGTTTTATTAAATGACGTCAATGACGCAGCTTATTGGCGTCATCCAGTCAAGCGCACATGAAGCATAGCTCTGGCTACACAGCAGTCAAAATTTCTCCTATTCGTCTGCAAGTTGAAAAGTAATATGTAGGTTGATAAGGTAATTTAGAAATGGCATGATATAACGTTCAACTTGATATAATTAAAAATGAAAATACAAATGTTCTAAGTTTTTATTTTACCCTTTTAAAATGTACGGCTTCTTGCCTTTGACCACCATGTACACGCGCTAATGGTAGTAAGTAAAATTCCAAGTTCCAAGCCAGCTACACAAATTTTATTCAAGAAAAAAATTGTCCCATAATTTTTGAAAGAGGATTTAAGGTCTGGTAAGCCCAGAATAAATATTTCCAACAGTAACCACAATTCAGCTGAGAAGGGGTAACAATTCCAGCAAATTCTCAGCCTCCAAGCAGGGCAGAGTTTCTTTTATCACAGACGATAAGGTAGCCCTGTCTCTATCAAATCGCTGAATATAATTGCCATGATTTCGCCATCTCGAGCAGAAGTGCAGATGAGCCTTTATGTCAGTCAATCTTCGTTATTGAAGATAAAATGTACGCTCTGCACAGCTTGCTCCAAGTGAGAATTTACCAGAACTGAGAAGAGTTTTCACTTTGTGTTGGGGCAAATTATTGCGGCTATCAGGCTGAGATTTACAGTAGCTCTATATCAAGAAAAAAAATCCATCGGTTTCAATTTAGTACATAAGCCAATTATTCGCCAAAAATATTAGCAGGAACCGTCGTTTCAACTGCGAAATTCACTTTTCCGCCACATCTATTGATTTTCATCGCCTTTGGAAAACTCGAGCAATCAATATAAAACCCAGAATGCCTCAGTGCGCCTTTTTTGCGAGGCAATGAAATTCCTAATGCAATGCGAAAGGTTCCTTGGTCTCCGAGAAGATCGAAAGCAAAATTGGTTATGCAGGGCTTACATTTTCTGAATTCCTCCCAATTTTCCTTCCACTATAAATATATAATTTTCCCTATCAATGCGCACACATGCTTCGATTTGTCATTATCCTTATTCATATGCTAAGCCAGAGAATCATCCAATTTACGATGAATGGCGGGCGTACATATAACCTAAACAAACTGCAGCTTCGACAGAAAAAAAGAAAAAAAATGCAAAGTGGGCCTCATCCCATACATACGCATTATGGAAATGCGGGACGATTTTATATAACCCAAAAGATGCTATAGCTACATGTGTATTCAGTCGACGAAAACAGTTACACAGAATTTTCCATAAAGATGATTTTAACTCGAAATCTGCCGTTCGAAATGCCTGCAGTCTTATTAATATTGAAATGTCTGATAATTTATCATTCTTGATGTATGAATGCATGTCAAATGACTATATTTGATGGGTATTTTTTCTACGAAAATCGTTTTGATGAGAAAACTTAGAAACGATAATTTCACAGTTTTTTTATGATGCAAAAACGCCTATTTCCAATCGCAAATCAGATGTACTGTCATAAAAAGACGATACTGCTGGGAGGCGAAGCCATTTTTGTAATATAGATAATGCACTTCAAATTGTCTATACTGTACATAGGGTGAATGAGATATAATAAATATTCCTTCTAAGTGGCAAAATACCGACAAAAAGCACGAAAATGGGATGAGCACAGGCATTACTGAACATTTTTTGTTTCTTAAATGACACATGAACTAATCGCTGTCCAATAAAAAATGGCCATTATGCTCGCCCTTTATCGAATGCATCATTAGCCAGGACTCTGTCCGTTATACGAGGTCGTTTGCTATTTATCAACTCACAATGGCGAAGATTGCTAATTAATTACATTTAAGTATGAATGCAAGAGGTTATTGGAATTACATATTTTTGGCTAGTTGGCCAATTTATCACAGGGAATTACATCCTCTAGCGGCTTTTGGCAAGACAGACGCAAAAAAATTCCCTTTTGTGAGATGAAAGTAAACTTTCGATAACCTATTGGATTACGGAATGACCAATGGGTTGTCTTAACAATTATAACACCAATAGATCATTTTGAGCATCACCTGTCCAGTAACTCCAATAGAATAAAACTGCAACATGTTTACTGCTAAAGGTAACACCAGATGGTGATTGGCCCACAATCATAATTACACCACGAGTATCATGTGTATCACGAGTATATAGTGTACCAAATTACCACATATGTACATTACAGTGTTAAAATAAATGGAGAAAACCATCCAAAATGCGTCAAAATTTCAAGCTGATTGGTTGTGTGACCAGACTTGGGTGAACTTTAATACTTGGAAAACAACCTTTATAATTAAAGTAAGCCTTTTCTCAAAATAGCGTTTGTGTGGTAACAGTACAGTAACAATAGTACACAAATTAGGATAAAATAAGACGTAAAACACTTACTTGATTTTTCAAGAAGCAAAGAATTTGGTCTTTGGCAAAACTGAACATTTTGCGTTCGCACCGCATTTAAAGGCATCACCTCAGACATTTCCTGCATTGAAACAAAAATCGTTTTCTATTGTTATAGTCCCCATTTTTGCATTGCTACCTAATTTGGTAAACATATTTAATATTTTCAAATCGTCACAAGAACAGCTGGAGGCAATTCTTCAAATGCCACCATATTTACACTATATACAATTTGTGCTGGAATTACCCCAGAAAAAATTACCAAAATTGAGTAGTACGGTATAGTCACTTTAATTAATTGGAACATTTGGTGCAAATTAGCCTTAAGGAAAGTCTGCGCACTGTGCAAAGAGAAAAGACAGAAAAAAGATAGAGATGAGATAAAGAAATTAAACTCAATTAGCACTATTCCTCTGGTAAAAACGTTATGAAGTAATTTGTTATCATTATCAATAGAAAGATGGTAAACAAACTTCAATTAAGTTCGCTCCAAAGACAGTTGTAATTCAAATCGCTTTAATATACTCAAAAATAGCATCAATTTATTTACATAAGAAATGCTGAATAAAGACCAGATGAAGAAGATAATATGTCTCTTACAAAATCTTCTAACATAATTGGTCTTAACCGATGTAGCTAAAGAATATTACATTTAATTCCCTTTAGTTACTAGGTGAAAAGAAAGGCTAAAACAACACTATGGACCTAGAGCCACAGTTTAGGAATATCTAAGTTTCTCATGATCATTTTGTATATACGAGAAATTTAGGTATTTGTGCAAGATTTCAATTAAACAACAACAGGAGGTTGTTCGAGTGACCATACCGTACATTTTTGCATTCAGGAAAATTTCCAAACGCAATTTATTGTGTTTTGAATAGAGTGACGATTTCAATATATCAGTGTGTTAGTATTCAAAAATCACGGCTCTAAAACCACGATAACAATAAAAAATTCTACAGTAAATTAAAAAGGTCTTAACAGGATGTCAATATCAAAGAAGTCTAAACAAAATGTCATCCAAATATTTAGGTAATGTTCAACAGATTATCAAAAATCGTTTGAAGCTCCAGCTGAAACAGCACACTACTTTTATTTCAAAGAATTATTCCACTAAATCTGTGTGCTTTGTTCACGCCATAATTTCGCTACCAAATAAGAGCCCATTGATAAACATTCCCCAAAAATGACAATGTCAAAATTTCTTATACTAATGAAAATCAGAAAAGAAAGTAAAGCCCACAACTGTTGTAAAAAAACTTTCGTTTCAAAACGAACTTACATTTCTTTGAGGAAATTCAGGTTCAAAATGTCTGTGATGAAATACATGAAGTTTGCCTCTTTCTCCCTTGCACCCAGGTATCTGCGAAGTAGCATAAGGGCTCACTTCATCTGACATATCTCTGGGAACATCTAAGAATTCAAAAACATCAAATCAGTGCTTCCAATTATCACAAACTTCATTTTCAAAAAGCTCACATTGAGCATCAAAAATGCATCAATTTACTTACTTTTTTGGCAATTTTGATTCATGTTGAGTTGATGTTGTTTGCCTTGATCTGCCCCTCTCAGCAAACATGTAAAGCTGCCCATAGTTAAGTTCTTATGAAACTTTGGTCCATGTAAAGGTTTTAATTCTAATGGTTGAGCATTATTTGGCTGCAAACCCCCAGTAACTGTAATGGAAAATCTAATTATTTCATATGCAATCATGGCGTTTATTGTTTGAGCCCACAAGTTTGATCCCAAATCTTCATCAACCACTGAAAGCATGGTTCTAAATTGTAAGAAAATTGCGGAAAATCTTGGATAACCCATAGACACACCCAAGTACATTGAGCTTTTTGTCAAAGCACCATACGTCAATTCGCTATATGGCAGGTTTTCACAGTCCTCAAGTGTAGCAATGGCAAAATCATTTTCGATCCAATTAAATCCTGTAAAAGTTTTATCTCCGGCGTATAATAGGAATACTTCGAATTTCATTAGAGCAATCTTTGTTCATTTAAAGGCGCTTAATTGCAAATGCAGACTGCGTTGAGAAGCAGAAAATGCGTGGCAAAACAGGAACGAAATCGTCGAGGAAATCGAGAAAAGCAATTATCTGAGGTGAATCAACAATCTACTTAAGCTGGAACTAATTATTTGGTTTATTACGCACTATAGAAGAAAATGGCTGCTGGATTTTTGCCAACTTGAATTTGAATGTTGGAAAGTTAGTCCGATGGATATTCATGATCTGGAAGCCGAAACGAACGGAGGAATGGATTTTGCGAAATGTGATTGGGGGATTAAGGAGTCCATTGTTGAAAACGTAATTTCGGGTCCAATTTGATGGCAAACACTTAAGCAACCTTTTAATTTAATGGTTCACGCTAGGCGCGATAAGAAATCAATAGAAAATTTGCTCCCTTAATGGCATTGAACAAATGATAGGCTCGAGCGTTACAGAGGTTAAATTTCAACAAAGTCATCAAACGTAAAAAAGTCATTTCGCCAAAGAGATAGACCCGATCGATTATTATATTCGGGCATCCCAGCCCATATTGCTTTGAGAAATTTTCAGGGTATTTCTATCTAAAATAAGAAAAACGGGCCTTGCTGAAAGTTTTATTCCCAAAAAGATAATATTTGAATTCCTACCTGGAGATTTTCGTCCCGGATGTCTTCTTTTTCGTGCACACAGGCAGGCCAACAAAGTGACCAAGACAACGACTCCTATTGCGGCCCCAATTAGTGCCAATAAGGACAAATTAACAAGAAATGCCTTTTCGTCGTCTTTTTCTTCGTTTAAAACCGTGTTGGGAACCAAAGCATCTGCAAGAAGAGACGAAAAACGATGAAAAAATAAGTGGTCATTAAAGTCAGGATTGTTCATCATTTTGTTACTCACAATCCCCCTTCAATAAAAAGATTTGAAATAGCGCAATTTGAAATGTCCTTTTTGAGAAAATGCACTGAAATATTTCATTTAGTCTCAATTTTGCAAGCCATCTTCGTGTAAGTTATATCACACTTTTTCCGTTTAATTCTGTAATTGCTTTCTATTAGATGTGTAGTCAAATAGTCGTAAGTTATCCTTAAAGCTCATGCAATGTCATTTCTCTTGTCATCGGGTTAAATTTTATATAAATTTGTATAACAATTCATGTTATTCAATGTTATGTCTACAACAGAGCACGCTGGAAAAATGCACTGAAGACCTTTACGATGTAAAGCAAAAAGATTAAATACGCTGTTATCATTGTATACAAAGAAGACAATTTAACAAAAAACTGTCTAGAATCCCACCATGTTTTGCAGTGCATAATGAATACGCTGTATAATGAATTCAGAGCAAACTTTGCGTTTTTAGGAGAATTCTGTTGTTGAAAATAAGTCATGACCACAGCAAAAGATCTAGGCATGCTATTTTCCTAGAAATTTACAAATTTCGCTGGAAAACTATGCATCTGCACTAAATGCGAAGCCCTTGTATTAACTAAAGAACGGCTTTTTCTTGATTATTTAAAACAGATAGTTTAAATTCCGTTCGACTTTTGTCATAATATTTCACTTCTAAAAACTCAGAAGATAAAATTATATAATGAAGATGCTACATTGTAGAAAATGTTAAGGACATTGAAAATCAACGCAAAATAATGATATTGTATGATTTTATATATACTGAACCTTAAACCAAAGAAGATACAATAGAAATGATAGTATTAGAATATATGAGTTTCTTTGAAGGTGCGCAATTTATGAAACTTTGTAACTTTGCTGTCGTGTACAACTAATAATAGCAGATCTTAAGGTTATAAATCTTCATTTTCCTCAAAAAGCTATAATATGTAGATGCCCCATTCCAGAGTATCGTTTCCTAGATGCCAACAGTGTAGAAATCAAGCATTCCCGCTTGTCAAATAGCTCTATATATTTATATCAATATTTATTTTTCGTTCTAGTTGTGACAGACGCAAGCCACCAATCACCTAAAATAGTTTGCTCACGACATTAATTTCGCGTGGATTTTACAATAGTCGATTTTCGATATCATTTGTCATCGTATTAAAAACCGCAGCATTCATCACTTTGTTAATCTCAGGAATTAGGAGAACAGCGATGGAAAAACTCTGAAAATGACGTGCATTACAAGATGAAAAAGCTGTTTTAGACCAGCAAAAATTAAACCTCGAAATGAAAATTTACGAACAGGAGGATATAATAAATAAAACTTAGAACTTGTGCTGAAAATTGACATACATGTAATAATAATAATAAAAATTTTGAAATTGAAGTTGCAATAGGATGCCGTTATTTATTTTTAATAATCACCTTAATGCTGCCTTTGTCATCTACCCAATTCAACTCGATGCATATAAAAACCCTGGGATGTTCAATCATAACGTTCACCGCATATATGTATGTAGATATTAGGTAGAATTAATATAAACGACGGTGCACCATTTATTATTAAATATATTCCTTTGGGAAATTACGCCATTCATGGATAGGATTGAAAACCTATTTTTCACTGCACATTAAACTGCCAAATTCAAGCCAGGACTTTATCGCAAACCAAAATTGAAGTTTAAGCTGGAATTGCCACACAAAGAATTTTTCGGAACAGTTTAGAAAACAAAGGAAAACGAAATATGAAATTAATGAAGTGATTAAGCGCATTCCAGGTTTTGACGCATAGCTTATGACTTCATAAACGAGCATTTTAACCCGCACCATTCATTCTGCGAAACCGTCGATAAATTTCAAGCACTCTTGAAGTCATTTACCATCTCCGACAAAGAATTTTCGTACGCCATTATACTAATGAGCATTAAATTAATGGCCATTTGCACCATTCTTTTACTGGTTTAATCACCTACGCCGAAAAAAATTAAGAAACACACAAACATCGGAATGCTTTTCTTAGGAAACTATGCTGTGGAAATGTGTGCATGCAATGCATGATACTTATACAAAGCGAGCCATTAAAGTTTTACAATTGCATTCCTATTAAAAATGAATTATCAACATCATTCTTGCATATTATTGTATGATGCGATAAATACGCGTACATGTAAGTTCTTTTCTAAAATAAGAATTAGAAGGAATTTAGAAGATGCAGTTCAAAATAATTTTACTAATACAAATTGGTGCAAAGCTTATAAATGTGGTAATCCATAAAGAACAGAAAAATTGCTTAGCAACAAAGGCTTCCAAATCAATTCCTAACATAACTACATAACATTGACGGAAGACGTGTAGACTTGATACGATAACGATATGGTCAATCATTGACTGACCATATGCCCACTTTGACCACTGATTTATGGGTACATAATATCGTTGCACATTCCGGCAATAAAGGTGTCCAACACCGAGGTTGAATGTAAGCACTGTCAGGGCCTTTGTAGGAGCTACTGTCCCAATGGCATTTACTTGAACTCATTATGGATCAAAATTGTCCGATAAATTCAAATAGTGCATTATTCTCACTAGAATCCCCAACCTGCCAGCCCAATGAAAGGCAATCGACCATTTCGGCCATATTAGGTAGCAGCCATTTGGGAACAAGAGAGCAATTGTCTAATAATTCCTGATCTGAGCTGCTAGGATAGAATATAAATTCGTCTAAATTGCGCCAATAAATGGATTACTGTAATCGATATAGGGGAAATGGCGCGCTTTATTACCGAGGGCATGAAGAGTTAATCACAAGGCCCGACCGAAAGTCCAGAAAGACCATTTGCAGGGTGGAGACCGAAACCCTGATTTTCAGACTGGAGTAACAGTGATATGGCCAAGCTACTATCCGGAAACAATAACATTCTCTACAATGGTCAGCGCTGAGACAGTTATAGCAGAATGGAAACCCCTGTTAAAACAATTCAATCAAGCTCATTGTAGTGTCTTCAGGTAAAATGATCTGGACTTACAATTGTACTGCACTGCCATAATGTATCCAACTAAGACCAGATACTGGTTGGCTCGTAAACAGACAATTTGATCTGTATCAATCTGATAACATTTTTCGACGAATAATGGGCAACAGTCGAAAGGATCCTGTGTCTACACTCAAAATACGCCTAGACCAAGACAACATGTGCCAATTTCGAAAAAAAAACGCTACCAGGTAACATTAAATTTGTAGAGAAATATTAAATCGAAACCACCGAAGTGGTACTGGAATGTATCATTCCAATCAACTTATGATACTAATCCGGATTCATGCCCATAGTCCCTTTTTTGCACGCTATTAGTCGTGGTAATGCAATTCTAAAAGAAATTTAAGGAATTAGAAATTAAATTCAGCAATACTGTTTCTGTCCACCCAAATGAGGTATTAATGGGACGTTCAAGTACTGTATATTATGTCATCACATTTCTGCGGTTTTTAGAACCACCTAAAGGGTTTCCCCAGTGATGAAATGTTCAACTTCACTAACTTTTTAGTTTTGAAACAAATTTCCCTGACCACCCCGACAACCGGAAATGCAAAAAATACTGCCTGTGACAATTTACGGTATGCCAATTTAAGGTATTACTTTAGGATATGTGCAAACTTCGCAAAAGTGAGCTTCTCCACAGCTCATAGGCTTTGCGATGCAAATTACAAATATAACCTACAGCAATCTAACCTAACCTGACCTATCCTAGCCTATTGGTTATAGGTTAGATTAAGTTAGGTCAGTTAAGATTAGGCTAGGAAAAACAGAACGATTTTCAAGCTGCCCAGTCAAGCCAACGTGCGGTTAGGGGTATTCCATTGTATGGGGACGTGTGCACATATCCTGCTAATACCTATTGGTTTTTATAAATGTACATAAACAGGAAATTTGAAGACATTTTCATTAGGAAACAGCAAATTTAGATTATTTTTATTTAAACTGATAATTCATTATTAATTTCTTCCACAGAATTGCTTGTCATATCTTCATTTTTTGTTCTAACCAATAACAAGTACTATAAAATGTATTACCGATGTTGAATTTCCCTGACTGTTTCGAAGTAAATCCATTTTCCCTGACTTACCCTGATTTTTCCAATATTTTTCCGTGTCAACATTTGACATCATTTCCATCCCCACACCATAATGGTGGCATAACCAATCATTACCGAACTAATTCGTATAGAGCAAAAATTTTACAAACAATGTACCATATATGGCGAATATTGTGCCCATATTTACATGTATATTAGGCCGAAATGGCATATCCAAGCTCACAGTTGGGTACTGAGTTGAATCGAAGATTCCCAGAAGGCATCATAGATGGCTCTCAGGTCCCCATGGTAACAAGAGCACGACAACAAATTGCTTTTTTCGTATGCGGTCTTTCGGAAAAGAGTGCCTTGTGGCGCCTAATGCAAGGTTGAGCTTACCTAGGCGAAGTTAATAAGATATTTGAGAGGTAGTAAAAGTAGTTTAAGATCAGGGGTGCAATAAATCAGAATTTTTCGAGTGTGACCAGCTGCTGGTATTTTGGCTAGCGCTTGGGAGGAGAAATCAAATGCCATTTTCGGAAAACTTTCATTTCAGTTAGCAATAAAAGCCAGTAATAAGCTGGCACGAGATAAAGGTGAAGGTGGCAAACAGGGCTGGCTTCAGCATTTGAATATCTCAATAAGTGCGGGTAGCGAAAGGGCACTCGGTGGAAACTGGGTCGCTTATTATGGCGACGTGCATAGCGCAATCTGTTCCGACTCACAAATTTTCAAAATAAAGCCTTTGAGTTTAGGTATTTTGGTGGCCAGCCAGTGCCACGATATGTCCGTCCAGTAAGACGCCATTTAATGGCCAGTCCAGCTCCTGCTGTTTCATGAAGTGGAAACGAGTCGTCGGACATAAAACAGGCAGCAATTCCTTGCTTTTATTTTAATGCCCCTCTCCTGCTTCGCTCAGGCCTGAAACAGTTCTTGTTTGTGGCCAGGAAATTTGTCAAAAGCTAATAAGCCATTCGCCAAAAGCTAACAAGCCGCTAACGGTGCGGCAATGATAGCCCCATTTATTGAAAGCCAATTTTACTTTTGGGCAAAACTTTTCAATTGTACAGCATAGGAACTATTGTGCATGAGGTGCAAAAGCCCAAAAGAGAACGTTTGATGCATGATGTTATTGGTTCAATAAAAAGCTGTCAATATGATGCAATCAGCGGTTATTAGTAGGATATGTGCGCACCTCACAAAATTGGGCTTCTCATAACAGCTCATAGGCTATGCAGGGTAACTTGCAAATCAACATAAAACCTAACCCAGGGTTCTCGCAGTTTTAGGAACATAAAAATCCCCTGACTTTCCCAGGTTTCCAAGGTTAAAATTGTTATTTTCCCCTGGCCTTCATAGTTTTACCATCGAACATTATCGTGTAAAAAGAAACAAGACCAGCCTTTTAATATGACGATAATTATTGAATTAGTATAATAAAGGAATTCATGCAACATCGAAGAATTAATGCCTTTTCTTAATTAGGAGTACTCAGATGCTTAGGATTTATTTTAATTTGGCAAATTTCAATACTGTCATAATGCAACCAAATAGAAGGAACCAATATGCCATATTGGGTTTGCGCAAAGGACAACTTCGCCTAAAAACCTCGGTACACCCTATAATCAATATATGAAATACCTTTTAAATTGAAGTCATAATTAAAAGTTAGGAAATCCCCTGACTTTTTGAAATTTTTTCAAAATTTCCTGACTTTCACAGGTTTTTCCGGAATTCCTAGGTTCTGTGGGAACCCTGTAACCTATCCAACCTTATACCGTATGCCTATTGGTTATAGGTTGGGTTAGGTCTGGATGTGTTAGGTTACGTTAGGAAAAACAAGACAATTTTGCAACGTGCTGTTAGGGGAAGCAAATTGTGTTGGGAGGTGTGCTCATACAGTGCCCTACTAATATCCAATCATTGTTTTCAATGTTAAAAAACATATTGGAATGCCACTTTCTTAATATTTACGTTTCAGATGGCTGGAATAAATGTCCCATCTTAAATCGGTGTCCTTGACATTCCCCAGTCATTTTAGATGAGCTTTTTTAAATAAGAAAAGTGATGGAATTTATCACACAGTTGTTACAAACGATGAATTCTAATCAATCGAAATCCTGAGCTAAATTACAATTGTTCACTCAAATTTTACCGAAATATTTTGGTAGTGTGACTTTCAGTGAATGAAAGCCTTAATATGACACACATGTATACAGTATAATACAGGGTAATGAATGGATGCTTCATTGTATTATTTCAAAAATGTGTTCAGAGCGTCAGTGTGAAACAAAGAGGAGATACCAGCGTATGTGGGGTTTCCACATTTAGATTCAATTAAATAAGACTATTTAAATTCAGGAAATAAGAGTACTTTCCTCGCAAAATGGCGTAATAATGGCGCTATTACAACGCATAAAGGAAAAAAAATGGCACTGGTATATGCGCAGCACAGCTTCATTTCTATTTCCAGTCCTGCTTAATGACGTCAACTAAAAAAGACATACAGCAGCCGATAAGCAAAGAAGTGACTTTTTTGCAAACCTTAACAATGTAAAACTTTTTAATTGACGTGCATTTCCGCTTCTTCGAGGCGAGTTTTCCGAAAAGGCATTTCCCACCGAAAACTTATTACAAGTTTTTGTTAATTACAAATGGGGTTTCCCTGAGCAGCTAGCACAAATGTCACAAACGGGCAACAGCCAGTATAACATAGCATGAGGGATGAAATTTCCCTCTTAGTTTTATCTTGGCTATAAAATTTCCGACTGCTCCCGATTCTTCTTACGTTCCCACAATAAAATTCACATAGAAAAACCCGAATCTAATCTAAACTCCGGAAATTAAAACTACCCTCCCATTGGCATATCAAGTTTTTGAACGTGGCAAAGTGTGACATTTCTTTAATGTATACACTGCACGTTGATTAGGCTGAAAATAGCTGAAACCAGAGCCTGCCTTTTTTACTGAATAAAGTTACGCGGAAACTATTTTGAGGAAGGATGTGCACTAAAATGTACAAGCGCACAAGTTCACTCAATTACGTGTTCAGACCATTTCGTTGTTGAACTGGTAAACCGTATTAAGTTTTTAAAATACATATACACGAGTAACACATGTACGGTATAATCCTAATCCTTGTTTCCACGCAAAAGGTTACGTTACTTGATAAAGAATATGGACTTTGGTTTTAGGGTTGGCAAGATGGTAATTTTTTTACACGATTCAATTTCTCTCCAGACAACTTGCAAAGAAATTAACAACTATCAGAAAAACTGTTTGGTGATTTCAATTTTCATTTGGCATCACCCTGGCTTCACGACGGAGTTGTACCGGCAGTTGTTGCACCATACCAGTACCGGTATATACCACAAAAATGAGCAAGTTTAATGCTAGTTGGACATTTATCATTATGTTAGATAATTAACAATAATAAATTAGAATTCAAACTCACCCCCAGACATGGTGTGCGTGGCAAATTCATATTCCACGTTTGTTGATCCTGCACTATTGTGGGCTGTGACCCTCAGGCTGTACCACGTGGCTGGGGTCAAGTCAGGTATGAGGAAATGCGTTTGAGTGGGAGGGACATTGTTGGCCACCAGTCGCCAAGATGTCTCAGATTTCGGTTTGTATTCCACTACAAAATGTATAATCGGACATCCCCCATCCGACCAGGCTTCCAGACGTAAGGTCACGAAAGTTGAATTGACCCGAACAAGCTTAAATTTTGGTGGACCCTCAGGAGCTGTAACCACAAAATAATATTAAGCATGAGACAATAGACCAAATAAATTTCGTATAACTATTGAAGAATATTCAAGAATTGGAAACAATAATAATGAAAACGTTATTTCCTAAGTAAAATATACCAATTATAATGTTATTATCAGTTTCGAATTATGACTAACAACCTCACTTGTTATTTCTGACCATTTCTGAATATTCTTAAATACAGAAAGTTGAAAAACAAAGAAAATCAGAAAAAAACAAAAAGCTTATTTCGCTTTCACTTGGCCAATCCACATCTTCCTAACTCAAATTTTCTTCAGCCCATTAATTTCTCAAATAGGAGCTGGCATTTCAGGGATATTTAAATTTCAAGTGCGCAGCATTCTCAAAACAATTTATTTTTACATAACGAAAACGAAAACTGGGATTAGTTGCTTTAAAACTCTGAAATAGACACTTTTTATTTCTTTTCGCATCTAAGCAACCATAAAGCTATCCGAAATTCGTACTTTTACCCCCTGAAAAGATTGAAAAAATGGGGCTCAAGAATAGTTGTGTCCTGAAGTGTAAAACAAATTCTGTAGGAAGAATGTTTTTGACAAAATATTGTAAAAACATGCCACCAAAGTCATGTAATTCAAAATGGTAATACATTTACCTTCAGATATACATGTATAACATACCAAAATTTAAATATATTGTTTTTTGATAGATTTGTCATTTAGTGTAATGCAGGCTTGATTACTCTGCCAAATCGTTCTCTTTTATTTCTAAAGATAGTGTAATTCTTAAACGTGGCGTCATATTTCAACACATTTTCTTTACTATTTTTAAATTTTTGGAAAAAAAATAGATTAAGTTTAATCAAGAAATATGCAATTAAAAACTTGAAACAAATTTGAAGCTTGAAAATCGGTTTTCTGTTCAAAGGTATTTTTATCACATTTATAAATGAATCATGCATGCTACGTACATCCTTAAGTGTAGTTTTAGATGGAAATTTAAATTAAATAATCAAAAATAAAAATTCACTAAAACTTACAGGATCCTTTGGTTTTTGTGAAAATGGCTTCGCTAGGGCTTCCCATCCCTATTTTATTAAAAGCTGTCATGTAAATTTGATATCGAGTGCCACACTCCAGATTTTTTAGGGTAAATGTTTCGTGCTCTGGATTAATACGAAGCATTTCCCATTCGCCATAGTCCCTTTTGTAGTGGATGGTATATCCTAATAAATTGAAATTATAAGGAAACAATTTAGGATTTAAGTAAGTTTGAGTTTTGCAATCAAAACAACAAGATGGCACACCTCTGATATTATCGCCACCTTCTATGCCAGGCTTCCAACTTAAAAGCAACGTGACATGGGTTGCAGTTAGCATAACTAACGTTGGTGCTGACGGAGGAACTATGAAGACAAAATTAAAAACTCTGATGTCTCAGTAACGAACATGACATTTCATTGATACAACTACAAGTATGAAATAGATGCAAACCTGCATACCAATAAAAATCGGTCTCGTGTATATACTTTTTAACAATTACTTTTAAAATTACTAAAATATTGTTACCTTGAATAGTTAGCCGGTATTTGACTTCATCGGTTCCATAGCTATTTTTAATGCTGCAAATATATATGCCAGCATCAGTAACCTCCACGTTATACATCCTTAAAACATCACCATTAACACGAATTCTTTCAGTTTCCTCAAGATTCTTCTCCCTTAAAAACCAAGGATAAATATATTGAATATAACCGATTCAATGCTGCATGCATTTAACTCGCAACGTTATTATTAAACTCACTCGTATTTCCAACTTCTAATTGGAAAAGGTTTTCCAACGGCTTTGCACGGCAGTTCAACCATCGTCTTAAAAGGCACAACGATTTCAGAATCAAATGAAATAGCTTTAGCAGGCACTAAAAAAATTGATAAATATAATAATTTTAACATCGTGATTCTTCGATGATGAAGTAACATTGAATTTAACATACAGGTATACATGTAGCATTGGGAATTATGATAGGAGTTGTAGTACAACATTACTAGCCTTATGGATTTTAATTACCATTATAAATTACAGCTGACATATGATTACCCCATCCACTTTTACTTTTAAATATTTTATTTACACTTTTATCCAATTTTCGAATATTGACTGATTTTCCAAATTATTCAGTGAGACCATTTCCTAATTTTATCAGCAATCCGAGAGTCAACTATATTATATCCTCACGTAAAGCATGAACTGACCCGTTGATGTTTTCAGCTTTTGTGTGATGACCCGAGTGCTTTGACCTTCTCCCACGGACGTTGCTGCGGTGATCCAGAAGTCATACTGAGCATTTTTTCTGAGGTTGATAGCTTCGAATTGATTTTCTGATCCCGAGACGGTGTGTTTTACGGTATCCTAAAAAAACGCCAAACCACTTATTACAACTATTGTTTTCTTGTGCAGAGGTCACCCTGATCGTTCTCAAATCTCTGTTCCAAACTACAATCACCCATTGTACATGTAGTTTGCTGGCAAATAAAAGAAACAGATCTCCAGAAAGCTACGTGAAAAAATCCTTTGAACTAAAACTCATTACGATATATCTGGTTTAACCTCTCTTGGCAGATATTACAATTATAGGAAAATTTAAAATATTTTTGAACAACATTTGGATTCGTCCAGAAAACTTAACATCCGAAATTATTGGTAGTTGAAAATTCAGCTGAATTTTGGGATTCAAATTTAGCTCCATCTGAAAGGCAGGGGAAGAAGTCTCTTAGAAGAAGCGTCAAAAATATGTTTTGTTGCCGCATGACACTCAAAAAAGCACGTGACCATTTTATCGATTTTCTAAAAACCTGAAGCAGGGATGCAGAGGTTTGACATATCCGGGAATCAATGTTTGCACTAAAATGCTACGGCGCTAAATGAACTCACTTCCTTCCCGTTATCCGAAGATCTCATATAAACTGTGTATTTGATGAGAACTCCGTTCGGATGAATTGGATCCCGCCATGCGATCAAGATTGAATCATGGGAAGAAACAACCGCTTTGATATCAGCTGGAGCATCGGGAACTGAAAATAAAATAATGTACTTCTTCAGTATTTTAAAGGAAATTGGCAAATTAACGTTGATTAATGACATGGGGCTTGGATCGAATGCTTTGATTAAATGATGAGATAACAGTTGTGTCAATATGCGTATCTAAATTACAATCCACTCGAGAATTGCAATTTCGAGAGCTATTCACTACCTCCAAATGCATTATGAATTTGCCTGAACGTAAATGAATTTAAAGGTCAAATCAATAAAACTTAACGATTATATACCATCTTCATTAGTATTGCAAAAAACTGCTTCGCTTCTGTTGCTGTCGCCCACTCTGTTGGATGCTAGCACATAAATTGTGTAATTCGTGTTCTTTTGTAGGCCGTGCAGAATCGTTTTTGATGCAGGAGTTGTTTTTGATTCAGGCTGCACAGCACCTGAAAATAAAAAATGTTACCTCATTTTATAGGTCAAAATCTTAATTTTCAGCGAATATGAAAGCAAACTGAGGGTAACAAAAATGATATCGTCAACATTTGCAGAGTTATATAAAAATAAACACGCTTCAAGAACATCTTGGTTATTGAGTTGACGTGATGATAAATTTGATGTTCATAAAGCAAAATGCGAATGACAAATTAACTACTTAGAAACACTTTTACCCACCATACCATTCTTCCGTAGGGATGTAGATGACCCTATAACCCTGCAGTACTCCATTGATCGTTGTCAGCATAGGAGGTTCCCACGATACGTGAAGGCTTTCGGACGACAAAGCCGAGCATTTCACATCACCAGGCGGGCTATGTGGCACTAAAAGTAATCACAAAACAGAATTAAAGAATTTCGCTGTTTGAAAACTTGTCGCGAAAACTTGAAATTGCATTTAAGAAGAGTACTGGCAATGTTTTACAGTGTATTACCTCCTTCAGCTGTCACAATGGTTAGTTCTTCGGATTTTGGCCCGGAACCGATATGATTAAATGCTTGCACGACAATAGTGTATTTTGTGAATTTCTTCAAGTTTGTCAGTTCTATGCTATGAACGTTGTTACTATTCATATAGTTTTCGACCGTTTTATACACGAAAGGATCGATGGAGTCGGCAATTTTGTAGCCTACGTGGTAACCGCGAATAACGCCATTCCACATATCCTTTTTAGGAGGCTAAAACATAAATCATGAAGAACAATGTACTCAGCTGATAAACAACATCAAAATCAAATGCAAATTCTTATAAAACACGAGTTAGCGATTTGTATTACATGCCAGTAGTGTAACCTGGTTAAACCAAAGCCAGCTACATGTAAGTAATTCTACAACATCGATTAAAGCCACAAAAAATAAGTCTGCTTAGCAAATTTACCTTCCAGGATACTTTTGTTGTTTGTGAATCGATTTCTTTGGCCTGAATATCTTGAGGGGGTCCTGATGGAGCTGAATACAAACGCAATATGCATGCACATTATTATACTACAATTGAAATAAAATTGCATAGCAACTATAGTCAGTTTTCAAAGTGGTTAGTTGGAATTAAAAGTTATATCAAAATAGGTCATATTTTGTATAAGGACCGACAAAACACGAATTTTTACTATTAATTATAACTTTTTCAAATTAATTTCCCATAGCATACCTTCCTCGGTGGTATTGACAACAACTGCTTCGCTGGGATCACTACTTCCCACGTCATTTTCGGCAAAAATCCGAATGTGGTAAGGGGTGGCGGGTTGCAGCCCTTGGATGGTCACTCCAGTTTCGGTCCCAGGGACGGTAACATTGGTGGATGCCTCCTGCCAGCCACCTACGCATTTAGGAAGGACCCAAAGCAAACCGATTAAACATTTGCCAACCAGCAATGTGGTTTGATTAGTACATAGATCCAGGCCTAAGTAATGTGGCGTTGATTTGCATTTGGGGCCTATTAAATACGTTATGGGGAATAAACATCGAAGATAACATACCTGAGACGCGTTTGAATTGCACCACATAACGGAGGATGCCGCTATTACCGTCGTAAGGCTTCAGCCAAGACACTTGAGTCGAACGACTATTTTGGTCGATTATTTTCAAGCCCATGGGAAATTCGGGTCGTTCTGTTTAATGGAGTAATAAAAGGATGCGATGAGATAACAAGGTGAAAATGTCTACCTACTTTAATCATTGCTTCCAACGAGTTAACCAAAATGCAGAAAAGAGATAAACTCTTAAGCCAGGCATGGGCGGTTCAAATATGCTCCAGATAAAAATTTTAAATTTCTTTATGCGTCGCATTATCAAAGGTTGGTTGTAAAGCCATTTCAAAACTGAGCCACGCTGCAGCGCATTTGCATAAAATTACCTTGGACTGCTAATGAAATGAAAATTTCATCCCTCCCAAACTGGTTTTCTGCCAAGCAAGTGTAGAGCGCGCTGTCTTTCCTGTCCACTTGGATTAAGATGAGCTCAGAAACAAGGCCTGAGGACGTGGAGTACTCCTCTAGCTGAAATCTGCAATGAAAAAAAACTATTCTCAAAATCTGAAAAAGTTTATAATAAATAAAATGAATATTACACGTTTGCTTTTAAAAATAAGGTAAAATCGAAGCATTCTCCAGGTTAGCACTTTGTATGTTCATTTTTTACACGACAAAATGCCCTATCAATGATCTTTGCTCGATATCAAAGTGCATCCAAATAGAACCTGCATATTTATTGTACATGTATGTCAATTGTCAACAAAGCTATTTCATTGATAAGAATGAAACTGGCATTTGGTTCCTTTCGACAAACATTGGATTTTAAATACGCCTGTTAAAGGCGGTTTCAAGGTCAACCAAAACGGATGACTGAAACATTCCAATGAATAATAAATTACTGATTTATGCATTGGCTGGATCAAGGTCAACAGTGAGTAGCGAGCAAAGTACTATATATATCGATTTTTGCAAAATACACATGTTGCGAAAACCATGACAATGCATATTATTGTCAAACTTCTCTTCGAATTATTTTCTATATTTGCTTGGTTTGACGTAATGTACTGTATGTTAGTTTGTTTCGATACACATGTACTATATTTGCTGTAATTGTTTCAAAACGAAATACAGTACAGGATATACCGCAATATATGCCGCTCCAAATCTGCACAATTTTACCTTCGCATTCATATTTCAACCCTACTTGTCTTGAAGACAGAATTTATTTCCCATATTCAATTTCACCAATGGCTGAAATGTTCTATATTTGGGCTATACTGTACGTGGGTCTCTCCTAACGGCTCGTAGGCAGGCAGTGATTGCCTGCGTTTAGGGGCAGGCAAAATAAAGACATTGCATTTTAGGTTTTGATAGGTGTTGATAGCATATGTTAGATTAGATCAGGCATAGATGTCGAATGTATCCATTTTATTAACCTTACCAAACATCCAAACCTATCAAAACCTGAATCGCAATACACTGAATCTTTATTTTACGTGCCCCAAACGCAGGCAATCACTGCCTGCCTACGAGCCATTAGGAGAAGCCCACGCACAGTATAACTCAAATACGGAACATTGCAACAGCAGCGCAGTGGAATTGGAAATATGATTGTAGGATGAAAATAGTCATGAAAATGAAGGTTAGAAAATCCAACTATATCTAATATACATGTATGTTTCAAAAAAGTACATATTTAAAGAAGATAACTTTGTACCTTGCATTCTTTATTCCATCCAGTTTTCTGCCATTAACAGCCCAGGTAACTCTAATTGACTTGTCTCCAGTAACGTTACACTGCAATTTCGCAGTACTTCCTCGCTTAGACGTCATGTTCATAGTTCTGTACTTAAAATGGGCTGGAACTGTAACGAAAAATATTTTTGCTATAATCCTGTCAAGTGATTCACAAATGAATTAAATTATTATAAAGCAGTCCGTGCCTGGCACAATTGGCACATTTACTATTCATGTACTCATTATATCACTACTACAAGAAAAAACTATATTGACAATGGGCTGTAATTGTGAGTTTTAGAAAATAAATGTTGACCTAAAACACAAAACATAACAATTTTGGCCTAAACTGGCCTAAAGTAGCATAATGTTATCACCAGGCATATTTATATGCACCTCACGTTTCCTACTCAAGTAAATATCAATCTGTAGAATTCTGACAATCACACAAAGCGGCAGATATTGACAACGAACAGCAAAAACCGTTTCCTTACAAGAAAGAGTTCCGTTATTCTTTGGATAACCTTTGAAGTTGTCATCAGATGGACATATTGGGGAAATCATATTAATATCAAACTGAAAACAAATTTTAACTTCACTTCGAGGCGGGGATGCTACGAGTTTATATTGAACAGTGAACGACCACATGTCGAAGAATAACAATAGAGCAGATTGCAAAAATGCCACCTACCTTGAACGTCGAGAAATATCACTGTGCTCAATCCACCTTCAATGCCATTGGTTGCCTGACAAAGATATTTTCCTTCATCCGTTTGTTGGATGTCTTTTATCAAAAGAGTGCCGTTATCAAAATGGGAGATACGTGAAGTGATATCGTACAAGTCTCGATATTCACCAGGAGCATCATCTGTAAAAATACAAAGAAAAAATCCAATTCTGATTTCATCTTGTCTGAAAGAATGAAAACGTGAAAGGGCAAGCCCTATTCTTGAAGTAAGATGACATTGTTGGACATCACTAGCGAACTTATGTGGCTTCTTCTCGAATATAATCAGGGAACTGAATCGTTTTGAAGGCTATGTAAAATCGTGTTCAAACTTGTAAATATCTTACAAATCGTCAAGAAAATTACCTTTTTTAGCATATGCTGGCATACAATACCTGTACATGACAATTGAAACTACTTAATTTTAATTAAATGCAATAATGTACATGTATATAAACTTGGCAATGGACACTTGCATTTTTAAAGTGAAATATTAAGGGTTCCCACAGTTGTGGTAACAAAATCTAATGACTTTCTCAGGTTTTCCAGGTAAAAAATTTTATTTTCTCCTGACCTTTAGAGTTTTTCGATCAACCAAAATTAAGTAAAAATTAACTGCCTTTTAATAGATTTGATGATTTTAATCAATGTGGCCAATGACTATGACGATAACTATTAAGTTTGAATAATGAAGGTATTCACACAACTGCCAAATACATCTGGATTGAAACTATAATTAAAAGCTGCGAAATCCCCAGACGTTTTATAAAAATTGCAAAATTCCCTTGAATTTCCCAGGTTCTGTGGGAACCCTGATATTGTCACGCGATTCAATTGTAATAAATAGGATGATTAAAATTTATTTCCGATATACATGTATACGGTATGTATGGCTTAGTGTGTTTTCTGAACTAAAAACTAAACATTTTCAATTAAATCTCTGCTTCATTTGCATATCAATTCGATTCCTTGAAATCTGGTTAATTGGGCAGCACATCTGAACGTTTCCACAAATTCTCCCTCTGCCTCTATTGTCACAGCATCGCAAATTATGCTAATTGACATGTCATTTAATCGCATTAACGAATAATATAAGCGAACGATAGATTTACCTACTGCTTTCATCCAATTGACTACTGGATGTGGAAAGCCATCAGCTTGACAATCGAGGGCGATTCTTTGACCAATCGTGACAGACATATCCCTGGGCTCTAAAATCCAACGCGGGGGTACTGAGCAGCAAACAAATGGCAGAGTATAAGTACAGGAATGGTAAGGGCATGCCAGAAATTTCAAAAGACGTAAGAAAAAATGAGAAAACATGCATCATGACACCACCATTGCACCATAGTAAATAGTTACAAGCGTCTGGTAAAATAACATCCAAAACATCTAAGTTTGATGCCATATTTTTCGTTAAGTCATCCGAATTTCACATGTAATTTAAGGTGACAAAACGCTATTTCATCTAACAAATTCCGATTTAAAAGCGTGTGCAAGGTAATTTCATAAGTTAATCAAAGTTTCTAGTTTAGTATTTGTGTGTTAAATAATTGTTGTGGGAATTCATCGGATTGGAGTTCCAACAATGGATTGCACGATTTACACTACATTTTAGTTAAACGGATTTATGAAGTGTTACATTTTATGGAATGGCACGGAGTACAAAAAGCATATCCCAATGCAGTAAAATTTAAATTACTGTTTCATTACATTCGAGTTAACATTGGATTTGATAACGAGGTGCTGAAATTCGGCATTAAATCCGAGAATTAAAGACATATATTTGAATCCAAAATAGCAACTCGTAATAATGTCCATGTTATGCATGCATTCAACTTGAATAATAGGATGGCGTATAATTAGATGACCAGTTTTTCCATCAGCCACTCGAATATCCGCTCATTTGAAGCTCTTCGGAGTTGTAAACCTGACTTTGTTTGCCAATGATGACCAACGAGGATTTACATGCATGTTGCGAGCATTAGTTGTACAACGAAGACTACTTGATTTATGCAGGCTTAATTTAATTTAATAGAGCAGTTTATGTTTATTTATCACAGAATAGAAGCTAAGCTGCAAATATGATGAGCACTTCTGCATGGTTCATTGTGCGCTTGCTCAGTCGAATGATTTCGCCAAACTGCAAGTCAGTCATGATGTAAATTAATTTAGCTTTCCAAGGAGCAAACAAGATTAAAATCAGCATTCAATTATACGTGTCAATGGCCTGAAAGGTATTTTCAACAACAGAGACAGAAAATAATTGCTTGATTTTAGCAATGAATTCAATAATATGAACATCCTATCAAAACCTGTTAAAATGGGCATAACATGGACAACATCAATTAGTGGGAAAGCAAATATCCCATTTATCTCCCGGAGCAATGAAATTTGGTTATTCGTATTTTAGCGACATTATTGTGTAACAATTCTACGCAATCCATTGTCTGCAAACCTATGCAATTCCATAAAAGCACTTAGTTAAACAGAAAATTTGGACATATCTATTAGTTAGTTGAAGGTAACAAAAACATTATGGTATTTGCAAGGAATTTACTAAATACACATAGACTTGTGCTGGTCCCACGTGAAGTTTGGCTACAGTGCACATTAGCCGGCAAACCATTTACATAAGTGTATATGGGATGCAAAAGGATTTAGAAATAGACCAGGAGGATTAGTCTCAGAGCAGTTTACAAATATCTTATTAGCATGCACGTGCACGAAAACAGATTTAGTTTTACAACTAGTCTTACGTGTTGTATTGGAAAGGGCTAAGAGTATTAGTATGCAATTAGTGTGAAATTCAATGAACGTGTGTGGGTGAGACTTTTCCGATTAAACACAGGCACAAACTACATGTATGAGGGAAAGACTCGTCTGATTGCATTTGAGAGGACTTGAATTATCTATTTCCATCGAGTGCACAAGCCTTTGATGCTTGCAACATCTTCAGACCCACGTATGACAACGTGCTCAATTATCAAAGGCGTCGCACCAAGGAGGTGGCACCCAGAAGAAAATTAGTGAAGAGAATAAAATAAATTGTTCGGCATTAATGCAAAACTGGTTTATTTTAAATGCGATAATTTGGATTTTCACGTTTGTTTACGTAAACCTTTCATAACAAAATCCACAGAAATGGTAGAACTACCTAATTATGTTAGCGCCTATTTACATACAAGTAATATCTGACTATGTTGAACTTGTACAATCATATAGTCTATGAAAACTGTTTCTACCTCATTTTCAGCAACAAAATGACGTCAAAAACGTGCCCAAAATGTATTAAAATACATCGAAAGTCACTCGAAGAAGCCCATAAATTTAACTTTTGACAAAAAGTTTGCCACATTCAATCGAAATTTAGCTTGAATAAGTTTTAGTGTGAAAAAATAATGTTCTAATGGATTTATGTTTTCAGCGTCCATGCTTCACAGTAGTTACTATAGTGCTGAAGCCGGTGACAAATATTCTTGCCGTTAATCATTAATCAACAATGTTTAGCTTAATATGTACATGCATAGGCACTGACATAAATATTTCAGAAAGTTTATGAATGTTAAATAGCTTGTCTCTTCAAAAATTTTCCTTATGACTTATTATTTATAAGTAAATATATTATTTAACAAGTATGGATTTAGTTTTGTAATAAAAAAATTTATCAGTTCAATGAAGGCCTCATTTACCAATTAATACAAATTTTCAACTTATGAAACTGACCAATTAGCGGCCTAAAATGAAAATAATAGCGCAATTAGCAGAACGATTAACTCATGACAAAACGATCTCTCTGATTAGGATTAATAACGTTGCTTTCATCCCTTTAATCATCTTTATTTTGATGATTGTGACCTCATCGTGCACAGGTCACTGCAAGGTTTAGGGGATACACACGCACATGTAGCTCGATGTAAAATATGTAAATGTTTATGCGAACGTTTAGAATTCATATTTAGACGATATTTTCAAATGTATTCATTGGCCAAACGAATTTCAAATTATAGCCGTTCAATCAGAAAATTTAAATTATATTTGAAAACAGAAATGGGGATGAATAAAAATGTGCAGTCCGTCTCTGCACTGAAAAGCGAATGAAGTATGTATAATCTCTTGGCATAAAATCAATATTTAACAAATTTAAATATTTGCTTATTTAGCCCTTTTAAATACACTACCTTAAATCAACAAGATGAATTTTAGCCATGCATTTAGTGTAGTGCAAATTAACACCAGCATGCATTAACAGAAGTGCAATAACAAGAAAGGAAAAAAAAAGAGTTGAAAAGATAAGAGGAAATATAAATTACTCTATGGCATTATTTTAATAATTAATGCAAGTGTTTATATACAGAAGGTAGTGCATTACCAAGTTGCAGGCGTGGGTTTTCTTTCACGGCAAAAGGCGTGGATGGGCGACGATTGTTTTATTTATAATCATTGTATTTATTTGTATTACTGTCATCATGCATCCATTGCTAGCAAAATACCAAAAAATGCGAAAATCGTTGTACATCAACATTTCGTTAAATAGTATTGGAAATTGACATCGACTTGATTAATAAATTAAGGTTTGTTGACTTATTTTATTTAATTACATATACAATTGTATACGTTCTTTTAGAATTAAATGGATGCCATGATGAAAGTGGATGAAGAAATTTGCTCGGGATCGTACAACAATTTGCAACCGATTAGTACCATGGTTAAAATTCGCACTTTTTATTCAGGAAAATAAAATATTTAAATATTTACGCGAAGGACTGGAATTGTTTTAATTAAGTGGGAAGTAATACGTTAGCATTGCAATGTCACGTGGACAAATAGTATTTGTTTTGTTTTTAAATAAAATGTTATTTTAAAGGGTCTTAATTTTCCTGCAAAAAGCCTTCAGCATGCAGTATTTAACAAATGCTCATAATAGTTTTTAAACTGAAATATAATGCGTTTTAGATGTCGTTTTAGAGGTTTCATAAAATTTAAGGTTTCACTTTGAACATTTTGACACCAACAAGTATAAAAGCAATTGTATCACAACAGCTGCCATATCCCTAAATAATTTTGAAAATTTCGCATATCATTTTGCAAAAAAAAAATGCGAATAAAGTACTATCCATAGCGCTCACTCTACAGTAGTGTTTTCCAAGATAATTGCCAGCAAACTCAAATCATCATCGATTAGCAAAAAACGCAATTTTTATAAAACTAAATTTTTAATTTAGAAGCTTATTATTCTTCGAAGTTTAACAAAGTTGCACGAAGCTGGATCTACATTGCAGTACCTACAGCATAATCTATAATTTGAAGGCTCGGTTTATTGCTGCGTAAAGTTTAATTAATGCAAGCATAAGTTAATAACCAAGCTAGATGTTAATAACCTTGTTTCGGATATACTGAAGTGGCTTTTGAATACGCGTGGAAGAATGGGCATTTTGTCGAACGAAGATGTTAGCGTACAGGTCATATGATGCACATATACATGTACATATACGTGTATCGTCAACGAAAATTATAATATTCTCGATGTTCGCATTGCATATTTAATTTGAGGGCAACAATTATTGCGAGAAACTCAACGTTTACGAGCTTTGTAAAACTGTAAAACTGCGTGAGCCAAATATTACGCAGAAATTGCCAACATTTTCATTAAGAGTCGCACGGCGACCATTAACGGAAAGGACTACCTTATTCGGAAGGAATAGGAAGGGATAGCTTATTCGATAAAATGCCTTAACTGTTTATTGTTGCGGATTCGCCATATAAACTTGAAATCTTTAAGGTAAAACCGGAAATGCTTCATTTTCCAAGGAATTCTAACGATGCGACAATCATAGATGGGCTTCAATATAACAATTAATGTTAGCCAAAGTTTCCGCAAAAATAAATCCAATTTGAAAACTAAGCTTTGTACAATTAAAAGTGCGAACATTATAAATTTGCGTATACAGTGTATGATATTAGTATAATATGTGCACACCTACCTTTGCAGTACGCTTCCCTTAACAGCATCTAATCTGACCTAGCCTAGCTTAACCTAATCTGACGTAGCCTAGCCTAACCTAACTTAACTTAACCTAATCAACCTAACTTATAACCAATAGGGATAGGTTAGATTAGGTCAGGCCAGGCAAATGCTTGTAAGTTTCCCCGCAAAGACTGTTAGGAGAAGCACACTTTTGCGATATATGCACATATCCTACTAATACCCAGTGTATTCGATATACCATTCAGCGACACTATTAATGTTGACAACCAAATGTATTTTTGGACTGGAAATACATTTCTGGTGATGTAGATTGACCAGAGATACATGTAGACTGTCTACCAGCAGTCCCTGAGGAGGGTTTATTTTCAGATCAATTCAACCATGTTTTCTGCAGCTTGCAAGGGCAAATTTTCTTGGAAGGCACTTGGCAACTGACTCGAGTGACGCCAGCTAATGCAGCGCTGCATTTCATTTGAATTATTGGCGTAGATATTAATTACCGTTCACCGTAAGGTGGGAAGTGTAATTGACGACCCCGGCTTGGTTCTTGGCGATGCAAGTGTAGTTCCCAGAATGCCACGGAATGGCACTTTTGATGGTTAGGATACTCGAAAATTCGTCGATGTCACGAATCGCAACCTTTTGTTCGTCGATTGCTATCGCTCGCCCATCCTTCAGCCAGAAGAAATTTAAGGGCAGATCTCCCTGGATGACACCGCATACCAAACGCGCATGCGTGCCCTCATGCAAATGCTTCTCTTGGAATGTGAAAGGGTTGATCTTTGGAGGAACTGAAAGCAAGATGACGACAAGATTGATCCAAACAAGAGCTAGAGGCCAATGCAACGGACACAGAAAATCCAGTGGCTTCGAGATAATCCAGAACGACAGGACAGCACAAATACCGCATGGAGGTGAACCGAAATATTCATTTTACCGTTGGAAAGTGGGGAGAGAAAAAAAACTATGGCGAACGGTGCACTCATGAAGGATGAGAAGAAGTGATGGACTACGGCAATATTGATACTTGCTCCCCAGGATCCAGCAATAGGCCTACTTATTTCTCTGCACGTCGTTTTAAAGCACTCTTATAATGGAGCGAGCACATTGAGGTGGCATTACCAGCAAGAGCAGCCTTGTTACTCCCCCACAATGAGTTTTTGTCCTCGAAATTGCGAGACTTATCAGTGAGGGCGCTTGATGGCGAGTCACTGAACCCTCATGGATGGTCAAAGGTTCAGAAACCGACAAGGCAAAATGTTCAGAACCAGGCCTAGCAAAAACATCCTTTTTCACAGATTTGAAGATGTGGATTTTACCCATACCTTTGGTGGACGTTTTAAACCTCATTACTTGTTTGTTATAGGAACGAGTTAATATGAACGTGTTAAAAGATGAAAACCATGTAAGCAGGTACTCGAATTTGGACGCGCCTGATTGGAATTTTGGCACGTTCAATTTATCATACATGTATTTTGCGAATTTTGTTTCTATTTTCTAGGTAAGCTTTTTTAATAATTATGAATTTAGATGTACTATATTTTCACGCAGCAGTAGACAAGTAGTAAGTCGGCTCTATAATGCTGATAGAGGGCACAGTAAAATTGACCATTCTTAACCTGATACGTACTATAGCTTATGGTTTAAAGCTGCTTCTAGACCAGTTGTCAGAACATCTGGATGACATGCATTTTGATGTATTAATCAATCCTTTCTTACGTAGATGATACGCTGGTGCGTTTTTATCGAACGACGTCAAAGGCTAGGTGTAGTAATTTGGCATCAGAATAGGGGTTTAATGGCTAGAGGGAGGATCCAAACGACACGACTAAAAGGATGACATTATTGATTCATTATCGATTAGGGGAGTCATTATACCCATTAGGGCAAAAAATATTATCATTATCTGTCTTATTACCACATTAAGACCATGTTAACATGTTACACAAAAAAGCCTGCTATGTCGCCGTTTTAATGGATCTCTGATAAAACGTGCATTTTTTTTGTAGGATTGGTGAAACATTCTACGCGCAAATCCATAACAAACTGCGTAAAATATGAATTTATCCCATCTGATTAATAAGTAACAAACTTCGCTTGCGTTGCTTCTGAAACAACAATTCAATTTTCTGCAGCATAAAAAGCGCACGCATCCCGCGTTTATCCACTTAATTTCTCGCCCCTAATCCATCAATAAAACCAATTTAGTGCTTGACGGAGAAGTGCACGTAATGGTGAAATCACTTAATGTATGCGATATTTCCTGTATGCTCACAATGGCAGTTTCGTGTAATTTACACGGGTCAAAACTGTAATTTGCACTTAACGTTCGCATCCACGAAGCATCATTTCGACTCTTATGAAACTCGAAATACTTTCCAATTCTTCAATTTTCCAAAATACATCACTGGCAATGCCACCTGGTGCTCGGATGATATGTGTGTTCCATACATACGCATCTTCAAATAGGCGCAATTAATAACCCAGGGGCATTTTTCAAAACAGCCATAGGCTGTCAAGGATGAGGAATGAATTAGAAAAAAATTCATAAAACGTGCAAAAGCGTCTCTTGAATTCGTGTTAGTTGGGGTGCCACGTTTTTAATAACGTCATAAGAAAGGCAATTACTGGTAGTAGAAACTAAGCTCGAAATGATTCGTAGAACACGTGTCGTAGGCCTATTGCTGGCACCTGAACAAATTTTAATAAATCTGATGGGGTGTTGGTGGTTTGGGCAAGTTTACCATGAACGTAGAGTGGGGCAGTGTGCGTTACTGTGGTTGCAGCATTGCGAGCCACGCAAGTGTAGTTGCCACCATGTTGCGAGGATACTTGAGCAATGACAAGGGAGCTGGAATATTTGTCTAGGTTGTTGGTGGCCACTTCCAGAAAGGATGGGAGTGGTTTTCCGTCCTTTAGCCACTCGATTGTTATTGGAAGATCTCCTTCAATGACCGCGCAAAATAACTGAACGCGCATGCCCTCGTGCAAGACACTGTCTTGCAAGGAGAAGGGCATGATTTTTGGAGGAACTGAAAGGGAAGGCAATCATCAACATTAAGAGCTTGGCTCGACCATCCAGATGCAATAGAATGCTTTTCGTGTTTCGGTGTTTGCCACAATCTTGGATCGTTCATTTTTTCCTGAAATCGACTTCTTGCAGCAGCACCGTGTTAGTTGCATCAAATCATTAAAGGATTTTACGCAAATCGTAACAGCTTTGCCAAGCTGCCGCTGAATTTAATGCATGGTTTTTGCATGCCGAGCTGGGTTAAGTCGGTTGTCAGCCAGCATATTAGTGCAGTTCAGAAGTTTCTTTTTAAATGATATTGGTAAATTAAACAGGTCGAAACAAAGCATGATTTGAAAAAAAGGCAGAGACAAGTTAAAAGAAAAAGCTCAAGTGCGTAAATAACCAGATCGGCACAATTTAAAATTGATTGAATTTCGATGTCATCCTTCTATAAATATGCCAAGGAAGCACTTTGCTAAATTCAATACAGTATGTGCTTCCAAAGGCACCAAATTGAGTAATTATTGGGATAATTCCATGCTAATTGCACCTAGATGATTCAAGCTGTTATTACTTGATAAACTAAGATGAGTTTCATAGAAAAACGTACATGTCTATGGATTTGACATTTGTCATTCTGATCGTTTAGTTGCAATTCCAAGAGGACGATGTTATCCGTCAATATAATTAATAATTGTTCGAAACAGAATTTCCGATTTGGACTAACGTACTGTATTGGCATAATAAGGGAATATTTATTATTAATTATATAAATTATTTACAAAACCTTTTTTGAGTCCAAAACAATCAATGAATGTTCGCAAGCTTATGAGAACATCTCATTTAAAGATAGCTCAAGGGAGTTTTTACAAGATATAAATGCAACAGTTAATGTTGACCCACAGTAAGCATAGTCTCTAATGGCAGGAAGATCATCCATGAAATGGGATAACAATCAGAACGAATCATAATATTATGTACATTTTTCATCGATGTTTTTGTCATTATAAAGCTTAAGGAAGATTAAATTGCATTATGTTCCTAAATACAAGTTCATTTTCAGCTACAGTAGACTATATTCTTTATAGGTAATTTTGAACCCCACATCACGGAACATATTATTTCTATTGAAAGTAAACCATTTAAGATTTGCAAATTTGAGTAAACTACAAGGTATAGTAAAATGAATGTACTTACTTAGGACACGAATTTGAAAATCTTTCTGAGCACCAAGTCCTTCCTTTGTTTTCACTAAGCAAGTGTATTTACCAGCATCGGGATCACGCTGAACAGCTCTAATATGAAGGGTACCATTCGGGAAAACAATTTGACGTCTATTTACAGGTATAGTTTTTCCACCTGAATTAGTAAAAAAATTGATTAAAATACCAATTTCTGACAATGCTAATTAACACCTAAAAGAAAATCATTGCATACCTTTTTGCCACTTTATCGTATCCACTGGATAACTTGAAATTGGACATCTTAAAGTGAGGTTGTGCCCAGCCACAACTAAAATGGGTGGCAGCGAACGAATAACTGGAGGCCCTGAATACAGACAATAGATACGTTTTGTCAACATTAATAATGGTTTGACATCATTGTAACATTCATGTGGTAAAAACAATGGTCACTGAGTTAGGTGAACTACAAGTAAATTTTAAGATTACTAAGCAAACCACATTTTTACAAAGATTTCATTTTTTTAGTTCTAATACACACTAAAGGGGACCCTACACGGCAAGTAAAACTGTCAGTCACGTAAGAATCAGTAGTACTGACAGTATGCTTCAATAAAAGCCCGACCCTACACGAACAGTATTACT
>JAQGAF010000782.1:0-40734 GCA_034687865.1 Kryphioiulus occultus | reverse complement strand
TGCTCCCATTCATCAGCAATGCTAAAATAGATTGGCGTCACGTTCACGTTTAACGTGGAGCTGAAACTCTCTAATGTCCCCTTCCTGACTTCTGCAGTTTACTGAAGGGCTCACGCACAATCACTTCTAATTCATTATAGACGAAGCTCAATCGACCCGGATGTCAACTGCGACCAGAAAACGTCGTTTTCTCCGAGTGGGAAGTTTACGTATTAGCAACTAGCAGCGTTATCGAAATGTTTAATTTGTATTCTCCAGTTGAACGTCTTCCTCGCCCCCACCCACCCCCATCCGTTTTGCACACCCTTTCAAATCCAATTGAGATCTTTCTGTTGATTATTCCCAATTCAATCGGCAACAAACAAACCTTGTTTCAGCTCGAATCGCGAATCAAACAGACTGAAAACAGGAGCAAAATGGAAATCGCCATCGATTTCTGCCTCTTAAACGTTCACTTTCATTAAACTTTGTAATGTGCAATCGTCGAAGAGGAGCAGTCAGACTCAGAGGATAGCGTTATTTGAATCTGAAAAGAGCGCGCTAATGGATGAGACCGAAAATAAATAACGTTCAGCTCGTAGCGTTTCAAATAGAAATTAAAGTGCTCGTTCGTCGGCGAACTAGCAAAAGCATTCGTGAACAAACTCCGCAGACCTTGCTCTTGTTTGCTCATTACGCATTCATGAATTCAAAGTGAACGATAGCTAAAAAATAATACGGGATTACGATCCGTAAAATACATGGGAAAATGAAAAAGAAGAAAAAAACAACTCCGCCGATGTAAAATCTCAGATTGATTCAGAAGGCGCCTCCGAGTTAATAAAATTGATTAAAATGGAAATGAGATATTGATAAAAGAACCCGTCGATATTATAGAACGTGGGCTTTTATGAAATGGGTGAGCCTGGGGTGCGCCATCTTGAATTGGGCCCGGGGCACCCTTCGTATCCCCCCTGAGAATAAACCATAAAAATGGGTTGTAAAAATGACTAATTGGACAGTGTTAATTTATACGAGAACGCGTTTCCGTTGGTTTAAACGATTGCGGGGTAATTGCTGTTTAACGAGGTGTCAAACAAAGGAAGCCACTGCGTTTGAAACGAATATCAATTAATACCGACGACAAATTGCTGAAAATAGATCGATTTCACGATAAATAACGGGTTTCAAAAGTGAAACCCATTTAAAAATATTAAAACAACACTTAAAATTCGAGTGGGGATGACCGGTCGAATAACCAAGAATTTTTGGTTGAAGGACGTTCGTAAATGTCGTAACAGAACACAATGCACGTTAGGAATTTCATACATGAATCGAAAATATGTCACACATTGAAGATTTTCGAGACTCCCCTGTATAACAAGACGTCTTATATTGCAACGTCGTACAACTTGTTTGAAAATTAGAAGAGAATATAATTTAACTTCTTGTAGTATTGATAATCCATGTAATCGAGTGGGTGTTATGTAACAGGTAGTCCAACAGAGTTAAAATTAATTTCATAACAATGTTTTGTAATTTAGTGTAAATGCACCTTAATATAACAAATTAGTTTTTAACTAAGCTGTGCAACAAATTGTAAAAATTTTCTTCTCTTTTTCAAACAAGTTGAATAACTGCTACGGGCTACCACACGTTTTGGTATATGATGTAAACGCTACTTCAGTCTTCAGGTCTAAGTTAATAATATTGTACATTTCATCTCTTACCTAATGCAGGTGCGCCATAAGCTCGTTATGGGATTTAAAAAACAATTCAAAATTTCAAAAAAAAATAATTATACATTCCGAAAAATGCGTGCTTTTGCAATCGTCCTAATTCAAGTCGGTGTCCAAATTGCCTTTCAAATTGAATTGCGAAGCGATGAGCAGTCGAAAACCTCGCCATGTTCGCAATTTTACCAGCTCATTCAATGTATATGGAAATTTTGAAACGAAAATGAAAGATTTTATCAGATGAGCTATTCGGGATTTCAATTAGATTCCGGTTGATGATAAAAATTTTAATGCTAATGAAAATAAGAACGATATGGCATAGAAAGCTAGAGAATGAAGCGCCGTAGTGAGCAACTAGCCTCGCATGGCCTTAAAATTCGCTACGTTGACAGCCAGCCAATGTTGATTCCAGCAAGAGGTGCAGCTCGATTCAGCTTTGTCTTCACTACCAACTCTTGGAAATGGCAATTTGGTAACATTTTTTATTGGAAAACGAGTCTCCATATGCGATTAATGATACCGTAAAGATAACGTTCATGCTGGTTTCGAAAATAAAGCAAAGAAACACCGCCCTTATGAAAATCGCAAATAAAGCAGGCGGCCTACAACGCGCCCCTGTGTCCTAATGGATAAGGCATCGGTCTCCTAAACCGGGGATTGCGGGTTCGAGTCCCGCCAGGGGTACTTTTTTTAAAAGTTGAAGTATACATGTACCTCTTGACCCTCTCACACAGCCCCCAATTAATCACCGTGTGTAAATTACGTAAAATTGTTATCAAACCGCACATTCCTACAAACTATGCCTAAAGCGCCTCACTAAGCGCTGCTTGTAGGAATGTGCAGTAAGAGTAAGCTTACATGTACACCATAAAACGTCATTTCTATGAATAATCGATACAGATATTCCGTATCAAAGCAAACTGATGAGATATTCATACATGTATTTACGAAATGAAATTAACGCTCCATGAATTGTTACTAATTTTGTGAATAATTTGAAATTGCATTCTAAATTACGATACATTTTTTGATAAAGCTTTTTTGTGCACCTGACGCGCAATATTGCCAATATAATGTACATGTAAATAAAGTCTGGTAATTAAACTTACCCCAAATCAATAATTCAGCTGATTTGTATTTGTTCCAAATTGGGTCACAAGCCTACGAACATGACAGCTACAAAATTCATTTCAAATATCAAACTGGCAATTAAATCAGGGGGCAGTGCATATAGCTCGACCTTTGACACGGTAAAGTCACGTGCACAAAATGTCACCAAGGTCAACATGTGTTTTACTGTAGAGCATGTCCCCATGTATTATCCAGCTCATTTTTTCCCCTAATTTTAATGATTATTAAAATTTTAATTTCTGTAAATTCGATTATTAATTAACCTCAGCTTATATAGGGGACAACTTTAAATGTGGGAACTCCACAATAACCTTGAATCACAACAAGAGCAATTGTCAATTAGGGCACCCCCTTGTTAGCTCTTTTCACAACAGAGGGCCCTAAACAAGTAAACAGCAGTTGCAATTAATTATAAAATTTAATCTTTCGAGTTTATAGCGGAGTTCCCACGAAACTGGCACTTCATATTTGGGACTGATAAGCATACTGTAGTCATCGCGAATGTGTTATTGTAAACCACAATGACGTAATAAAAAGAAAATCTTGTAATAGATTTAATTGTCCTATGAACAAAATAGAGAAATGTTATAATACGGTACACCGCGTACTATGCAAGTTTCGTATTATACTGCCCCACATTTTTTACCAGTTTAGACCTCCATAAAGCAATGAATTGTTTACAACATGGAATTAAATATCAGCTTCACCCTTTAGTAAGCAAACTCCTAGCCTCACGAAATGGTCGCTGATCGATCCATCTTCTACATGTACATGTATTGTAGCTCTGAGGCTAAATCGCAATTTCTTTCTGTTCACTGAAGTTACTGAACATAGATAATAGCTTAATCCCAAAATCCTCATGCATTTATCTGCGCTGTAATTCACCTTATCAACGTGTTTGAAACGAAAACATCGTCGTATCAAAATTTGTACTGCCCAATTTTATGAACCGAAGATAGCATAGCACATCCACATATCTGGGGGGCTAACAGTTTTATAACTTTCAACGTAAAATCTGGTAGCCATATTTTGATACACAAAGCAGTTCATATTTCAAAAGTGTTTCAGTTTTACTAATAATGCTAACACACGGGGAAATAATTATGGGCTCAACGGATATAGAAACTATTAAAATGTGTCAACATTACAAAATATTTCCTCAGATGATTCCATCCTAGATGCTCACGAACAACACCCATTGGAAACATCAAATTGGTCCCTAGCTGCATAATCAAGCATTAATAGAATTTATGTAAAAAACAGCAATGGTTGTCTCCATCGATAAATATCCGCACTAAAAAGGTCAATTCACACTATGAGGAAAACGCACAATGACGTCGAGAAGCACGAGGAACTACCTTTGATACTTAATCCTATTCGTTCTTATACGTTGCGAATGCTGGTGTCATTAGATTATAAACGTTGGCACAATTAAGAGGAACGCCTTGCAAGTCGCAAAAATAATATCATGTCGAGTTGTAATCAGCAATTGTTGGCATTATTGCGTAAGATAAATACTAGCTCATAACTTCCACGAGTCCACCACACTTAATTGGCAATGCAAAATGGCCATTCATTCACATTCATAAATTACAGAATATATATAGTTTGTATATGTATTTATATATATAAACGCCATAGATTTTGGCTCAATTCCCTAACAATTAATAATCTATTCAAGCATGGTCCCATTGATAAAGTATTTTGTAGAAATATAAAACCAAGAGAGCTAAAGAGACGGATCTAGAACAGTCTCGAGGTTTGGAATGTGCTAACCTGAACTTTACAGACATTTTCTTCTGTAATTACATTTGGAATGTGATGCTGTGATAGGCTGGGCAATTGATAGAATGCATGAAGTTGTTAACTTTGATTTTCCTATTTTTTTTTATCAAAATGTCTCTAGAAAACTATCCAGTTGCAATCAAGCATATGTAGATTTTTAAATAAGACGAATTTTTTCTAGTTAAAGAGGAGAAGTACTGTAATACAAAATTTAATTTTTATAATATAATGCCAAATAGGTTTTCCAAAATTCTACTGATATGCATGATACATGGCTTACGTAACTAGAGGAAGGATTCGTAGTCTGGTTAGCCCTTGTCACACCGCTGCATTTGTAAATGAGATTAGTCAACTATCATTTTTCTTCAAAAACTAAAAAATTGGCACGATACTGGCCATTTCGCCCAACTTGAAGCCCTATAGTATGATCAACCCCGCAAGTTGCTTCAACTTATAGGAAATGGCTGTAAGTGGCTAAAATTGAACTGTATTGGAAACTGTAAAGCATTTCTTTCGATTACCTGGAAAATTGCAGTTAGATTCATCTCTTTGGCTCCTCGGGGCTTCATAATTCTTTATTGCTTTCTGTAGTCGTCATGATTTATCTCGATTGCCTCTCCATTATTTACTTCCTGATCCGCATCCCCATCATTACTCTCGGATGTGTTTCTCATGCGAGAATAATACTTGACATGCCGGCTGACCAGTCCAGTCTCTTCGCTGGCTCCCTCTGCGACTCTGATTCGAATTGGCATCAAAGCCATCACAGCTCCCATGAAACCAGGCTCACCTGTGTGACGGAATCAAAAAAATCTCATTGATAAATGTCTAGAATCAACAATATGAAATTAGAATGCAGAATCGTGCAGTGATCCAGAATAATCTTGCAAAAATTGCATTTCTTCGCTATTATGTCATAGAAAAAATCTGAGCTGACACTTTTTGAAACGAGAATTAACACGTAAAATTTATGCCCGTGTATAATTGTTTTATTCAAACACTGAAAAGTGTAAAGATTTCTGTAATTTCTCAGTTTCTGCAAATTTCGAGACAGCATTCCACAATTTCGTTTACAACAAATAATAGCAAAATGCAGAACTATCCACATACCATCAGTTTGTCTAATTCTGCTTCCAGTCAGCCAAATGACAAAGAAGACGATGAACGAAATCAACGTGATGTTTAAACCCATTTTGAGGAAAAACATTGGGTCCAAGTCAAATTGCTGAATTAAAAACATGAGTAGAAGTCAAAATTCCATCACTTTTCGTGAGGTATTTAAAGAAATTCACAAGTGCACGTACATGTATAATAAAAGAGGAGTACGTACATGACCAATAATCACCGGGAACATCATCTCGCCAGCCGCAGCTCCAACAACGATGAAACTTGTGAGTCCAGCTGCGTTGAAAATTAATAAAATCAAATTTTGAGAACATAAAAATGTGTGGCAAGGCACATGTATAAACATGGCGACAAACGTACGAGTTACTCTGAATAATTGCTCATCAAGCGATATCGTGGTAGGATAAATGCTGCTCAGAAACGCTCCAAAAACGCAAGTTCCTATGTAGAGGGCGGTCCTGCTAGTATACCAAACCATCATGATAACCATGGCCAGGGTGCAACCACTCTGAAAAGAAATTTCCACGACAAATTTTCAGTCAAGTCCCGTCAGAAGTCACACTAATGATTCCAATACTCACAATGTTGCCCAGAAGCATTATGGGCGGGCTTAATTTCGTGGCAATTATAATGGAGAAGAGGCGACCGAGTGCAAAAGTGCCCTAAGGGAATATTTTTGCATACTGAGTTTTATAACACTCTCGAATTGAACAGATTTTTCACATAAAGAAATGTTGGACAATGAATATGTCAAGCGTGCTTCATACCCAGAAATAGGCATTTAAGTAGGCAGCTTCTGAAGAAGACATGTCTTTAAAATTGGCCACAGCATACGAATAAATATAGCCTCCATAAGTGGCCTTGTTTGTGAGAAAATCATGTAATAAGTACAAGTTTCAATTGCGCGAGAAATTTCGTGAAAGGCTGGGCATCCTCACCTGCATACCATCATACAGAAACAACAAGAGAGCAGACAGGATGGTCACAAAGTACACTTGAAATTGAGTAGCTGGAGGATGATCGTCGATCTTGGGTGAGACCAACGGATTAGCCCCTGTTTTGGTGGTACCTGAAGCAATTAAGTGATGTGCTGGTCAAATGCCTGAAAACCCGATTGAATTCGCGGTTCTAAACAGTGATTAAAGATACATTACTTACCAATCTCCACATTTTCGTATTCCTCCTTGGATTTATTCAGTACAACGATCCCATCAGCAGAAGATGGGGAATCAAACAGCACGTGTTTAAACGCCAAAGACGTCACCAGGGCAATCACAGGAATCTGAAAGAAGCATTTAGCATGCATTATTGACAGTAGAAATAATAATGCAACCATTTCCTTCAAATCTGAATTTGACTTTATCTAAAGCTCAGTACCTGCAAGAGCGACATGATCCAAAAGGCATAGTCCACGTGGGTCAACTGCTGAGCTTCCTCGAGAGTCTTGGCTGGCAGAATGGTGTCGTTTCCAACATCCTCATCGTCTGATGTGTCGTTGAGGAACAAGTTGCAGTTTTCGTTGAGCAAAAATGGCTCCGCAACCATCGGGCTCACGAAGGCACCAAGCCCATAGAAAAAATGCAACATCTGAAGAAAGCAGAAAATTTACTACCACGTCGCATAAATGGCGGAAGGAGGAATGGGAGGAATCACTACCTGCAGGAATGGAGAAACCATTTTTCCATAAAGTTCAAGCATTGAAAGATTGCAGATGCTGTCGATCATGCCCATGAAATAGCCCATGACTGCCATCAACAAAGCCAGCAGGCCAATGAGGTTGCACACGGGGATGAGGGCGAGGGTCAACGACATCATCACCGTCGATATAAACATTACTAGGTTCACTTTAAACCTGAAATTAATCAATTCAAAAAGTTACCAGATGGTTGGCAATCACTGCTAGCACATTATGCGGGAAAGACCATCATTAGGGGTAAACCTAATTTGGAGGAAAGTAAAACAATTTCATACCTTTCAATGACGAATCCAGCAGTGGCTGAACCGATGAGAATGAATAGGGCCTGCGCGAAAAATATCCAGCTCATTGTCTTGGTATTGCTACCGGTCTTACATCCAAGGTCCCTCAGCGTTGGGCCCAAAAACGCAACGCACATTCCAAAAGCCCAAAACACGAAGCAGTAGGTGACTGTGGCGTGCTTGGCCTTCCAGAATAGTTGAGCCAAACGGTCAGTGTCCAAACTGCGGCCTCCTGAGCCGGACGCTTGACCAGTGGAAGCAGTCCCTAAAGGGCGGTTTAAGGAGGAAGGGGCCATTTCGTCCTTGCCATATTCGAAGGCATTCTCCCCTGCTGGGGCCAAGCCAGAGATGTCGGTTGGACGACTCGGACCAGACATTTTTGGGAGATGGAGTCAAGTTCAAATCCGGTTCTGAAATTAACCACAATCTTAAATTCCCTGGAAAAGAAAAATTATTTTTGGCACATATTAAGCCAATCTCCCAAAATACATACATCACTATTCGACTGGTCATCGTTTATATGCAAACTTACTTTGCACTTTAACCAAGAGTCTTGCATGCAAACGTGTTTGCCTTACCTAAACTTGAATTTAAGAATTTGGTTTGAGAAAATGCAAGGGGGTGGTTTTATTGAAGACAGAAAATCCAAGACTATTTTATTCAAGTCGAAATGTCACGTGCACACTATAAACAGATTTTAACCGACTTCAAATGAGACAAACACGTGCTTTCAGGTTTCTTTTGGTTTTGGTAATTAAAACCAGATGCAGCAACGTATGCTTTTTCAAAAATCTATCTTTGTGCAGTATACTTTATAGTGTGCTCATTCAAGGCCTACTTGGTGCATTTTCGTTATGTAACCGACTGATTTTAGCAAATTTTCTGCATTGTCTGCATATATGTTGTATCAGCTTTTAGTAAAGGTCCGTGCGTCTTTTTTTAAGACGCAGGGGATTTGTATGGTTATGTATACGCGACCCGCGGATTTTATTTGAGAGCAATTTAATAGCTACATATAACATAGTAATAAACCCATGATTTATCACTTGTCCCATATATCACGCGTTATATACGCCATATATACGGCGTTCCCAAAAAATTCATGAAATTAATAATCAAAAGTTTCAAAACGACCCCTGAAAGAATTTTCCACGAAATTAAAAAACAAACTTGAAAAAAAATTAAGGGCGATTCCAAAGGGTCATCGTCTCGGAAATCTGCATTGCAGTCTTGAAGAATATTTAGTGACACATTACATAAGAGCCAATTATGTCGTGACAACTGACAACGTCCTCGAGAATCACAAGATGAGAAAAGGCAGCATAAATACCCGATTTAGGAATTTTCCATTTTGATAATCTCTTATTTTTATTCCAGATGGAACGTCTCGCAAAGCCCTGTCGATGTCCTCAGCACACACTTTTCGAATGCTACTCTTCTGGAATAATGTTAAACATGAATCGATGATTTTTGACGCTTTTCTTAAAATCCTACTCCCAATCTTAGTGGGTGCTGCATTCACGAAAGCGCCATTTTCCAGCTTTAGCGTAGGCCAAAATGTCGCCAACGTTACATATAGGAGTCTGGAAACTGTGTTGGTTCTGGAAAAGTCAATACAGGCCAGAAGTCCATTTCAGGAAAGTGGGGGTGGAAAGCAGATGGGATGAATCATGGACGTATCTCGCTTTGCGTCGTTTCGCTTATAAGTCGGTTTAAAATGCCGACTGCACCCCGGATATCCATCAGCTGCCCCACCATTACGTCTGGTTCGGTTCCTGGAGGACGACTTAAGGCGAAATTCGACGTAAAGCGAATCAGTCACATTTGCTGACAAATGTTGTCATACATGTGTTCAATACTGCAAATGAGTCCAATCACCATTTACTGTATGTTCACAACTGAATAAATACAGATAGTAGCGATACGGCATGCAAAATTAAATTGCAGGAACAGCACAGTTATGAAACCGATATTCCATAAATTATGGAAAATGCTGTGGCAATCCACCTTTATACTCAAGACAGGAGAACGCCTTAATGCGTTATTATTTCTGACTTTTTAACAATAATAAATAGTCTTTCATAAAGTTATTTTACATTTGTTCTTATACTTAAATTAACATGATAAATAAAATGCAATTTTTAGTTTTAAAAGTTTATCTAATTGCACTAGATAGCATATGTACAAAGATGCCTAATTTGAATTCTTTTAGAGACTCTATGAGACTTGTTTGCAAAGAACTGAATTTTGTCTAAAGTTAAAATCCTCTTTCACCTGCTTTTATTTATGCTTGATAGATTTGATAAACGTATAAGGTAAATTAAAGTAAATTATTTTGGTAAATGTGAAATTTGCAAGTATTTCAGGGTTGTATTTTGGCCTTTCGAGTCTTTATTTTCAAAAAATAATTGGACAGTTGATGGGATTTTCTCTAACCCCAATTATTCCTCAATTCCTTAAAATTCGCTTATCGTCACCTGCCTGAAGCCGAATATGATGTATAGCGAGGTATGGCTAAATGCTAAGCGGAGCACGTCCATCTCCAACTAGTGGGCGTTCTTGCAATCCGTTATTATCGGAAAGATCTTATAGCATCAATAACATTTTATTGCCCAATACTCTGGCAGTTGCTGTACAATAAAGATCGTAAAATATATCCTTTGAAAAATATCATCTTTGCATACATAAAGTCTGTAAGTTAAAATTGGGCATAAACTCAACAAGGAAGGAGGAGATTTCTGTCACTTACTCCTGAAAAGCAATACTTGTACTTAGTATTCGACGGTGATGACTTTTGTTTTCGTGTATTCGTTGAGCGCCTCCTGTCCCAAATCCTTTCCGAATCCAGACTGTTTACACCCTCCGAATGGCGCCGCCACATCAGTTTTATTGTACGTATTCACAAACACGGTCCCAGCGTCTAATTTTTCGCTCACGTACAACGCCTTGCTGATGTCACGAGTGAAGACCCCCGAAGCAAGACCAAATTCAGTTGCATTTGCTCTCCGAAGCACGTCATCAATATCTCTGTAAAAAGTTTATGTATTCAGTGGACATTTCAAAATTCCAATTAGATTAATTATAAAACGTGATGATTAGTTAAGGCGATGTAGAATTTAGATTTAGTAAACGCAATGACTTGGCTACTTCTGTATGGGACAACTTTCAAACATACTAACCCATTGGCAAACTTAGAGATGCACATGATGGGTCCAAATGACTCTTCTGTGGCTGCAAACGAACCGTCAGCAACATCTGTGAAAATTGTTGGTTCGAGGAACAATCCTGGCCGTTCCACCTGTTTGCCACCGTAAACTAATTTGGCTCCTTCTTTCATGCTAGTCTCAATGTATGAAAGCAGTTTTTCAAAATGGGCCCTGAAAATTTAAAGCCTTTAGTAAATACAATCACACGTTCCAAATCAATTTTCATTTCCAAAATGTCACAAGAGATTTTCCAAATTTTTCTTGCCTGTGGTTTTGTGGACCATGAGCTGTTCCACGGTCAAGGGGGTCGCCAATCACCATTTTTTTAGTTTCTTCAACCTTTAAAAGATAATAAATGCATCCTCTGAAAACTCTTCCAATCCATGCTCACTAATCACAAAAGTCACTATTTTCACGAAATGTCAATCAGACTGACCACTCGCTTCACAAACTCCTCGTGGATGCTCTCCTCCACAAACAAGCGTCCAGCTGCGATGCAATTTTCCCCTTTATTAAAAAACACACTGCTCAGCGCCTGCTTTACTGCTTTGTCCAAGTCGGAGTCGGCAAATATAATGAGCGGAGATTTTCCTCCCAATTCCAGAGAAACCTTTTTAATATTGTCCGAGCAACTGAAAGATAAAATAAAATGTACCCGAAGTCCATTTTCCATGGTGGGAATTAGGTCAAAGTTCGGCTCACCTTTTCATGATGACTCTTCCGATCTCTGTCGATCCCGTGAAACCTAACTTGCGTATTACTGGATGGTCAGCGATTGCCTGTCCACAGACGCTTCCTGCACAGTAACAGGAAAGAATCACTCAACCAATTCTTCGAGAAAGCATAAAATCAAGGCACCGCTGACTTACCACTTCCTGGCAAAATATTGATTACACCTGGAGGGAATCCCGCTTTAACAGTCAACTCTGCCAGCTTGAGAGCGGTCAAAGGGCAAACCTGGGCTGGTTTCAGCACCACTGTATTTCCGGCAGCCAAGCAGGCAGCCATTTTCCAAGAGACCATCATAAGTGGATAATTCCAAGGTGTTATAAGGCCGCACACGCTAAAAATTGAATTTATTGTAAGTTAATGTGAAAAACTAGGGTTTCACATCCAGAATTTCAATGCAACCAGCAAACTGACCCAATTGGTTCTCTTTTCGTAAAAGACAAATTCCTGTTGGGCCTTGCGTTGTTAATAGGAATAGTCAGTCCCTGGATTTTGTCACACCATCCGGCGAAGTAGCGAAACGTTTCGATGGACATGCCGACGTGTGTCTTGAGAGCGAGGGTGTAAACTGCGCCTGAATCTATGCTTTCGATAGTTGCCAATTCCTCCTTATGTTCATCCATCAAATCAGCCAACCTATGGATCAGTTAATAGTTTTAACACCACGAATCTCAAAATGTAAAACAAGCCATTCTATCGTTGAAGTGAGACTTACCGATACAGGATGCGTCCACGATCTCTGGCATTCATCTTGCGCCATTCGCCTTCCTCAAAGGCCATCTTTAAAAAATTTGGTTCATTACCAAAGCGTTCATTGACATGATTTCAGAAAAGCCAAAAATATTACCTTTGCTGACCTAACGGCCCGATCCACGTCAGCTACGGAGGCCTGTGACACTTCACAGAGTATCTAAACATAGAAGAGAATAATAAACAGCAATCATGGGCAACACAATATGAAGCAGTCTTATTCGATGAATTCATACCGACTCGTCCGTTGGATTGATAATTTTGGCTGTCTTTCCATTCTCCCCATCGACAAATTCGTTATTAATAAACAGCTGGGTGGCGAAGCTAATATCTCGATTATTGACGTGCATTTTCACAGCATCGAAGACGAATTCAGATTCGGATCCACCACGTTTCTTGAGCACGGCGGTGCAAGAGAAATCGTCAAAGCGTGTCGCCATGTATACATCGTCGTTGATCAGTTCGATTCCACACTTTTCCTTGACTTCTTCCACTAACCTACATAAAATATCGACAATTTTAATTTCTCATTTGATAACGAACCCAAAAAACATTGGCAGCAATATGATTAATTTTCAATCACTGGGAAGAGTTAATATTCATAAAAAAATACTGTTCGTGCCATTAGCTGCACTCAAAAAGAATCTTCACACAAGTACCTTACGACATCCATGGAGCCACCTCCCAATTTGAAGAAATCTGACATGTCGTCAATTTCTTTTTTCAAAATCGCGCTCCAAATGTCCTACAACGAAATAACATGGCAATTAAAAAGGATCGTCCTTTGACTTTTTCCTTTGTCACTATCCAAGATACTTACTCTGAGAGAATCCACCATCAACTTTTCTTCGTCATCCAATTCCAGATTCCCATTGGACGAAGCAGTATCGTCTTGACCGTATTTAGCTGCACTGATCATTCTTCCATCATCCAAGAACGTCAACTGCTTTACAACAATCTAAAGTGAAAACGGCCGAATTCATGTAATTTTGCAAATATACATGTGTACTGAAATAATTTCTAGTGGCTAAATCATCCACTAACCGCCTTTCCATCATTTCCTAGGATCACGAGCCCATCCTTGTGAACGACTGCCTTGGCAGCATTGCCTTCCACGTCCACCTCAATTCCAGTTGGAATCGGCTCATTCCACAATTTGGATCCATAGAGTTTAACTTCCTGAAAAGTCATGAACAATTCAAACTTTTAATTAGACCCTGCTCCCTCAAAAACCCTATGAGAAAGTGGACTTCTGCAAATGGCTCATAAGCTGGCAGTGATTGCCTAGCGTTCAGGGGCAGCTAAATCGGAAATTACAATATTATGTTAGCTTAGTTTAGATTCGGTTAAGTTATGTTAGGTTAAACATAAACCGCACAAAAACCAGTTTTAATTTTTAAATATAAAGAAATTATCGTTGTTTATTCTCAACTTACCCGATCATCCAGAACTGTCCAGGCTCCGGGAACCTTGTCCAAACCTCTGATGAAATTGTGGATTGAAAGTGCTGGGCATCCCCAGTCAATTTTTAATAAATCTTTTTTGTTCAGCATGGGGTCATAAGTGGCGCCTTCTTTCAGTTGCTCAATTCTAGGAGCCTTGCCTGCAGCAATTAGGTTTACCGCTTCAGCCTAGAAAACATAAATCAATTATGCACAATGACATTTTTGTTCGCATTATCTACTTAATTTGCAAACGTTATATAATACATGTATTCTGTTGTTGAACAAATTTAAAATAAAAATGGCTATATATTTACCAGGCCCTTCACGCCTTCTGGAAACATAAATCTGTTGTAAAGGGTGTCCACTGTGTCATTAGGATCCACATCCGTGTCTTTGATCAACAAGATCGGTCCAGTATCCAACCCATCATCGGCCCAAAAGACAGTGAAACCAGCCTTTGCATCGCCTTCGATGAGTGTCCAATTGATGGCAGAGGCGCCACGGTGACGAGGAAGAATAGACGGATGATAGACAATGGATTGATGCTTGGGATAATTAATTATCTCCATGGGGATGAATTGCGTGCAAAACGCCAACACGTTCAGATTAGCCCCCACACCCTTGTATTGGTCGACCACGGCAGGAAGAGCTTGACCTTTCAACCTCCATTGCTTGAATTTGAATACTGGAACACCATCCGAAGCAGCGGCAGTTGCTATTGGAGAAACAATAAGCTGGAATCAGTTTATAATTTTATAATCACTTTTTGTCACAGTTACATTACCTATTCACCAGAAACCACTCATATAAAATGTCTTTCATCAATTCCGCATTTTGCAGATGAAGCAATTCAGCTTTTTTTATTGCGGCTTTTTGCATTCTAAACATTCACTTACATGTACAGTACACTGTAGCTAGTTCATAACCTTGCGATCTAATAGTCAGCTGCTAATAGTGGCCATTTTCTACTGCTGCGTATCTTGAATCATGATATCTTATAACAAATATCACGCTTTCCTACTTCTTACAAGCCTTCCAGAAGGCACGTTTAAACGTGTGACCTTGCAGAGTGACCTGAACCAGGAGGCGTGCCTTGGCATGCATTGTCATCATTTTTAACCCAATTCGATCATATTTCAAGGCTTAATAGTTATCTAACACGTAACTCGGTAGAAATTAAATCTCGCTCGAAATCGATTAAATTTGATGAGCAGAAAGTTCATTAGGATGCTAAAATAGGAGATAACTACGAGTTGAGCAAGGCACATTGATTTAATGATTAAGAGCCTGATAAAAATTCTTAAAATTGCAAATTACAGGGAAACGTCCTTGGAAAAGGGGAAATTTATTCAGCAGGGCCTGAGGGGTTTACAAATTGATGACCTTCAAAGTCACTGAACAATTGATAGACCCACATTAATTCGCATCATGTACTCCGGAAAATCACATGACGTTGCAAACACTTGTACGTGCGTTTTATGAGGTGTCAAAAAGATATTACGTCAATATTCTGTGGTAGGAAGTTCAAGTATCTCGTAAATTTACACATCACATACTGTACGTGTATAAAATTATAAAATTCATGAGAATTCAATTTTGACTTTTGAAATATTTTATCATTACGTAGGAAATTTATGTAGAGGCAGTGTAATAATTACGGTGAATCAATAATTCCCATTCATTTTTTCGTAATAGCAACAAAGATTTTGGAATGAGCACCATTCTAAGCTTGACATTCAGGGTAAAAAACACAAAAACAACTACTGTAAGTACTGACCAACGGGTTCTTCACGCTCATTGACATCAGGCACAGTGAACACCCCAGCCACCTCATGTCCATCTCGCCTCAAGGCTTTGTATACCTCACAGCAAAATGCACTCTGACCAATCAGAGCTATCTTCATGGTGCTCATGGTGCAAACTGAAACTTTAAAAAAATAGGAAAGGTAAAAAAAATATTCATGTGCGTTTCGTGGGCATGGTTTCATTGATACAAATTATTTAACTGGAAAAATCATTAATGGCAACAAGAAGTTACTAGACGTGACATAACAGGATACACAATAGCCACTTGTCCCACATTTTTTATTCGCATAAACTTTTAACTTTACTTCGCCATCATCCATCATCATTCGCGATGTAACCTAGATACATAAAACTGGGCCAAAACAGTTCCTTAACCGTGATTTTCGATTTTTTACTCAAGTTCGGTGACCCCCAACAACTAACAACCAGGACTTTTACAGGCTATAGGGGGATCTGATTTGCCTATTGAAAATTGAGAAAAAAAACCTAGTCTGTTAGATTGTGATACCGCTGAATTGGGAAAACAGGGTGTCTATTGGATTTGGTAATGCAAATTCCATGACTTTTCAATGACTTTTTCATGACTTAAACAAATTTTCAATACCTAGTAGAATAGGAGGCCGTCCAAGTTTTATGTCATCACTAAATAGCGATTTTCAGAATTATCCTTTACCATGCACATTGATAACATGATTATTGGCCAAAAAATGCCACAGGCGAATTTTTTGCAAAACTAGACGACAAATGACAAATTTTAAGCAAAATTATCATCGTTTGAATCAACCAAAGGCAAAAATTCTATGACACAGCTGATGTAAATTTCATGACTTCCATGGCATGAATTTCATTTCATGAATTTTCCAAGACCAATAGACACTCTGGAAAATAAGGACCATGATAGTATTGATATTAGCCAATGATGGCCAATCTTGAGGTAACAAAGTTTACTGCAAGACTTGGTTCAATTTAATTTAAGGAAATGGACAAAAAGTTGACAAAATGGCGGTAGGGAAATATCATCAGCTGATTTGGCTAACTGGCTACATACAGTATACGTTTCTGTTATCTTCACTAAATGGCTTATTAGCTTTGGTTGTCTTTACTCTCGCATTTACTAACTTCTCGAGACAGATTTCAATCCTAATAAATCGCCTATCTCCCAAATTAATAGAACAGGTTCGTTGCATCATCAAAAGTAACACGTACAGTACAAGATAAACTTTGGGCAATTTTTATCACAGCTAAATTTCGTTTACAGTGTACATGTATGTCATCAAGAACTGAAAATGAAATAAAACCTTGGCCAAACAGGCTCAGTAAGTTTCTGAACCAGCAGACAATTCAAACGTGTGCAGAACCGCATGCCGTCCAATCCAAGCACCAGCAACCAGAATCCCAAAACCAACAACTTTCCATGACTTCGGCTCCTCCATTCCTCAAATTTCCCGAATTCTAAAATTTCTCTTACCCAAGTTGTATAGTGTGAGGGGAGCGGGCTGGGTGGCTGCGAAGGGTCTCTTCAAACTAAGTAAGGGCCTCAACTTGCCAATGAGGGAAGGAACCATGATATCGGATGATGGGATCAGGTCAGAGCTAAGGAAGGTCACACACAACACACACAGAAACTGAGCTGCAAAAATTAATTATTTTAGAACAAATCACGCCACACATACGAAGCATGAAATAAATTAAAATTCATTTATGGCGAAAGCAATAAAAATGTGCGAGCGAAGGTCACACGCTATCACTTGGCAATTACATAAGATCATCAAACATTTCTCATAAAAACCCATGTCGAGTGTCACCCCATTTCCTGAAAGATGGCTAATTTCGGAATGCAAAAGAAAAGCTGATAAGGAAATTTATAGTCAGCTCACTCAGACTATTTCACTAAGCTATTTCACGCTGCCCAAATTATCGATTATTTTTTTTTGAAGATAAAGGTTTATTGTACAGTGTACAGCAATACAAGTTAATTTAAATTGCGTTTTAATAACTTAGTAAGTCATGAATTTCTGCACTGTCGTTTCTGTGAATTGCAATTCCAAATCGGATATTTTTAAAGCAAACAGCTGTTTTGAAGCTAAAAGTAAAATGCACATTCTTCAGTACTTTATGCTCTGCTTGAACACGCAGAAATATATTCAATTCCATTGAACTCAGTACCAGTACCCCATTTGGTCGATTATTGTAAAAAAAAGATGTTGCCACCTACATGTACATGTATATAACAAGGAGACAAAATGTCACGTCATCATGATTCCTATTGCTGACATCGCAAGCTGGCACTTTTGTTAGTTTTTCGCAAGTACTAATATGTGTTGCATGTACTATTTCACTAGTCCTTTTACTGCTCGTCCAAATTACACCTTTAATCGTTTCATTCTATTTTTGGCACAATTTTTTAATAGCCCAAAAAGTCTGTGTAATTTAACAAATTCTTACCGCCATGTACAGTGTACTTATTGATCAGTTCATAAATGTTCAGACTCACCAACCCTCATTTTCCATATTGTAACATTGCAATTCAACATAGTATAGATTGGCATTTAAAACAAGTTAATTTAACACTCATTCCGTTGCTAACTAAACTTAGAATTTTCTAACTAAATTAGACTAAATAAGAACTTTCAACATATGCTCATGTAACTTTCAAACTTTGGACTTTCTCAAAAAGAACAAATCGTGCCAGTAAAGGAGCCTTTACACTGCATAAGAAATGTAATGTGTTACGGTGTACTGCAAAGTTATACTGCTTGTTTGAAAATGATAATAAAAAATGTTATTTAACATCTTGTAGTAGGCGATTGATGACTCAGGCGGGTAATCGAGTGGGTGTTATATAACAAGTTTACAACGGAGCTAAAAATTAATTTGTCATGTTACAATTTTTTTGTTATATGGTGTAAACGCACCTTGAAGAGCTTGGAATAGATCAACTCAAATAACTAAACCGAAAAGATCAGACATTGATATTTAAATGTATAAAATCTGGCCCAAGACACAGCATTCGTGATCAGGACAGCTGATAATTGATCCCTTTACATGATTTATGAACAAAAATATCTTACCGCGAATTTACTCAAAATGATGGTCAAATGTTCCTAAATACAGCGTTGGTTTCCTTCCTTGTTGGCTTACCGTCCCCTTCGACGTGCTTCTACACCTAACTAAATACGACTGAGAATTGGCCAGCATCTTTCCTCCGTATTTATAGGTGCTGCACGAGTTTAGAATTTTTTTTGGCAGCGTATGAGGAGAGGTTAGTGAACTTCTCTCCTCTCATAGAATGGATTCGTCTGCGGCCTGCCTTTATTAGTTCTAAAGGTGGGAAAGCGAAGGGCGCTGCACAGTGTAAAAGCTACACCACATGCACTGTAGCTCAGTAATAGATTTGATAATGAATGCTCATTCGGCAGTAACCGTAGCACGTCCTTAAAGGTGCTGTTTAAGTCTGTTTATTAAATATGTTCGCAGCACTTATAAAAATGTTCAAAAACATTAAAACAGCTGTTTAACACGGTTTATAACGAAGCATTTCAAGACCTGCTTGGTTCACCCTTGCAAACTAGCAAAGACGAAAACTACAAAGTCACCCTCGAACAAATTTATCCCTCGTGTTCCTGTAGTACTTGACTGAACTTTGACGCCATAGCTACAGTATACATATATGTATAAGTTGACTAGCTTTTTTTTAAAAATTAAGCCAATTTCTTAAAATTCGATAAAAATGATGAAATGCAGCCAATTAAAGTCATAATGAGAGTAATTCAACGCCATAAGCGACTTTTTTTCCCCAACTGGATCACATAGATTTTAATAGAATTTGTATAAAACATCAATGATGACCTCATCATCTGACTTGACATAATACTTGAATGTCCCCTATAGCTTTTAAAGCATGCTGGGATTGCACTGTTAATCAAGTACATTTTCTGGGTGACAAACAGTGACGTCTTCAGACAGACATGTTCAAAATTTAGGTAAAAGGTTACCTGAACACCACACCAAACTGATTAGTGCTAGGTGAAACTAGCAATAAAAATTGAGCGAGTGGGAAACTAATATTCATTTCTGTCATGGTACATTATTGAATCAATAAGGGTGATGGAAACTTCTTACCATTTCTTGGTTAGAGACGTGTGTATCCATTTTCTACAGCTGGATCTTGTTGGAAAAACTCCAATCTACACTAGACGCAAGATTTCACTACACTTCAATGCACCTTCCTCGTGCATTGAAAACAAAACTGCAAAAGACAGTGGAAAAGATTATGTTAAATGAATTTTTATTCTTCATTGAAACCTTTTCTCCGTTAAAAACAAATTTGTCAACACGTGAATAGGATGTATAATTATTGTTTGAAGGATTCGTTAATTAACAAATGGTCATTCAAATGGAAACAATGAAATCTTTGTACAGTTCATTTACAGTTGGGATATTGGGGAGAGCGGACTGACAATTCGCTCCTTTCAAGAGGAATGCATATAAACACAACATGAAGGATAATAGATATATAGACACATTTATAAAATATATTTACAATTAATAGTTTTGTGCTTTTTATAACAATTATAACACATCGATAAATTCAATGAGAATGGGAAGGAGTTGGGAGGTACAACGGTATCAACGAGGAAGACCTCTTCGACTGTGTTTAGGCATCCAAAAACGTCAAGCTAAATTTTGGGCAATTTAAAAAAATTAGAGCCAAATGAATTTGAATTCATTGGCTTGTCTAAAGACCTTAGCAGTCGCCCTTTGACATCCCACCAGACCCCAGTTTTCCAGTTTAATTCCATCGCATGTCATCAATAACTAAATTAATCAAGGTGGAAGTTCCTTTTAGGCCCACTCCAAACTTAGTTCACATCAACGTCTTAAAACAAATTTCACCTCAATAACAAACAGCACTCCAGACTGATGAGAACTGCAACAGTTAAACAACATATGCATCACAGAATTGCATCTCTTTAGTTCATTACCCAAAAACTGCTTATCAGAACATCCTTTTACCCAATTCTAGTGTGTACACTGACTGATTACAACTTTCTTCAGAATACATGCACTTCCTATTATAAACTTTCATGGTAAATTCTACTATGAATTCTAAGGTGTCGTTACCCAAAGAAAAATCCCCTTTTCCCAATTTTGGGTAATTTGCCCAGGTTTGTGAAACAGATGTTAAGGACATTACATGCACGTAGCTCCGTTTTTGCGATTTTGAATGCCAAAAATCAACCGAAGAATTGAACTCCCTGTCGGTTATCAAACGAAAAATTAAAATGGTGGCACATGGGTTAAAGGTACCTATGATTAGGAAGAAATCTACAAAAATGAGATTAACCTCTAACAATATTGATCTCTCATTTTGAACATCGAGTTAAAACTTTGAACAATTTGGCAACAACTTTTTAATATGAAATGATTGTTCTTTATACATGAACTGTATATATGGTGTAAGATGGAAAAACGATAAGAATGGTAACTGGAAAAAAGCATAAAAAAGAAAAATAGATGGAGAAATGAATAATTTAAGGCTCATTAAAATGAACGTGGCACAATTCCCCTCATAAATCTGCCATTTCTGCAGAATGAATCAAGCACCTGGAACGATTATGATGCAGCTCTGGCTGGGCCCAAACCCCTTATTCTAATAAGGACCTGTGATTTGGAATAAACTCTGGCTACACCATACGGATCTAAACCCTTACGCGATACATGTTGAGACTCGTTTCAAAGCACTTTTTGAAGGATTTACAATAAGTATAACTGAAAGTTACTGGAAGTGTGCACAATATACATTTTTATAATACACCCTACCCTGTATTTAAATCATTTTGGAAAATCTCAGCATATCAACCAGAGAAGGAACCGAGCATTCTTCTTAAATACCAGGTAACAATCATATATTGAAACTACTGATAGAACATACTTCCTAGAAAATAGTAATCATGACAAATAATCAAATGAGAAATTTCTCAGGTCGACACATTTTTGGGTTCTAAATTTCAGAGAATGTCGAAGCCGATGCTCCATGATTCAGCCTTCACCAAAATGTAGTTTCATTTCTCAGACTAATGGAGATCAAATAAGTTTTAATCTAAAATTAAGGCACAGGATTCAGAGCAATTTATAATTTGGGATATGTTATTCAGTTATTTTAATTATAAAGCCCTTACAATGTGCCTAATTGACAAGCTGAATAAAACTGTGTGGGTAACACAGATATGCAAATCCTAATTACTCAGATTCCCTTTTGCATTGCATTTCTAAAATGTCTGTAAAATTTTGTAATAATAACCGCATTGCATGCCACTATTATTCAATTACATGTATCTGGGCCAGGGTGTCTACTGGGTTTGGTATTGCAAATTCCATGTCTTTTTCATGACTTCAAAAAAAATTCTATGACTATTAGAATATAGAGCCATTCAAGTTATATGTTATCAATAAATAATGAGTTTCAGAAACTCTCTCTACCACAGTGAGATGACATGATTATTGGTCGAAAAAAACGTCATAGGCGAATTTTTTTGTGCAAAAATGGCAAAAATCCCATGACCCCGATGCAAATTTCATGACTTTTCCATGACTGTAAGACACCCTGTGGGCTTATTTGTTCAATAGCACCAAGTGCTAAAACAGCAAACAAATACATGTAGATGCTAGCCTGCATGACTATTTTCATGAATCTGAATCTACGCATCTAATAACCTTTCAAAAACTTAATTTGCATTCCAAATGCTTAGTTTTGTCTTCACAACACTGAAGCTCTTTCGGATTACCAACTCCAGTGAAACGTTTGAAATTACATCAGTTATTTGTGTAGATCTCAACCTATACCATATTATATGTGCTATGGTGAATTCTTTGAAACTTAGCACATGCCCAAAATTTGGTATATTTGTCTGAATTTCAATTTATTTTTGTAACCTTATGGAGAGCTATCACATAGCTCCCATGTGAGTTTTACCAGAGAAAGTGTTCCTCCAAGTCTCAACATAGGATACCAATTTTTCTTAGTCTACCGTTGGCCAAAACGAAGAGTTTCGGATCATCAGCCTTTTAAAATGTGCTTTATGCAGCATTAAAATAATTTCTCTAAAATAATTAGTAACAACTGCAGACTACAGGTTCATTCCCATAATAATCAACAGCACTAACAAAAGCAATAGTTGCCTTCACCGCAGCATTCTGTGCCAACAAGCGTGAAGTCGGTTAGTATGGGCGCCCTAACTCCATCCACGAGGGGCGAGCCTTGTCCCCTCTACATACATATAAAAAATAAAAACTTCATAATCGCACTTGGAAGAGAAGTCAAAGAGGAAGATGATGAAGGAAGATAAGAAAGCTGATGAGCATGGAGAGGGATACACGAAGGTTTACAAAAATGGAAAACAAAAATTACCACTAACGTTTGGTGCTGTAGCTTTCCCGTCCATTGGTTTATGAGCGCATACATACGAATCCGCATGAAATCTCTCGCATTTGTTCCGTGTGAGAGAAAAACTTGAGATCCGACACAGCGCCGCGGCTTGGGTTCAGAGGTGCGAGAGCTGTGGAAGCACAACACAAATGTAGACGAAGATATGCCCGAGCGTCCTATCGAAGCCAATCAGCTGGAAGAAGTTCCCGGCACATATACAGCAGTAGCATTGAAGACCATCGAGCGAGGAAGCTGCAGTAGATGTATCGTAATGCCAGGAAAGCAGTGGTGGCGGTGCGAACTTAATGCTGAACAGGCATAGAAGTCGGGAAGAGGAATGTGGCGCCGTAATTATTTGGCAGGAAGTCTTGGCATTGATGAGGGAGTAGAGAGAAAGACAAACAAAATGACGTAGTCCAAACTTTACACGTTTTTGGCGTTCGTACCTTCTGAACCGTACGTGGATCGAAAATCGACTTTAATCGTTTACTCCAAGATCGAGTCGAACTCACCATTGAAATGAACGGATACTTCGATTAAGATCCATTTCTGATCCCCATCCCTAAGTCATACCCACTCATGCCCAATTGCCACCTATGTCGATGCCAGAGTCAGGCGTCGTGCCGCTATTGCACATGCATGGTCCGTCCGCAGAACAGGGGCAAGGCAGCGATGAAGAGGTGATCATTGATGCGGGACTGAGGTTGAGCTGCCTCTCAAAGTCCAGCAGTTGGCCCATGAAGCTGAAATTGGGAGAAATGTTCGCTTTGCGTTTCTTCACGAATTCGTACGCATCGTTCATCGTCATGTTGAACTTCCGCATCAGATAGGCCACCGTGATTGTCACTGAACGACTGATGCCGGCCAGGCAGTGGACTAGGACACCCAGTTCCTTCTGGCGTGCCTCATCTGAAGAAAAAAAGTGAAGAAAATTAGCAATGCAATACGAAATTCTGCAGCCATTGTGATACGAAATTCTACGGCAGACACCTCGGGAATGGAACATCCCACCTGGACTTGGCTGCGGAAACGTATTAACTTGTAAACATTTGACGTAAACATGCTTTTCGTACACATTACTGCACGAAGAAAGGTCACTGACTGCACCAGACCGTATGGCACGCCACAAATGATGTCAATAAAAAATTGTGACTGACAAACAAGGAGTGTAGAAATTTATGGGTTTTTGGCTTTGTGCCTCCATTTTAATAGACTGTGCACCGTGCTTTCATCACTGGCCAGCTCTACATAGTACCAAGGCATTCAGTTTTTGGGGTCGGCTAGTTGAGGTGATTTGAGATCACAATAAACAAAACGAGGGAAGATGCAAGATTTAGTGTCAAGTCCAGGGTTCCCACTCAAATTCTCAAGGCGATTTTCCTGACAACTTTTCAGTCACTTCCTCGACATTTTACAAGATGATGACTAATCAATTGGCTAATGCAAACTATATTTCTTCTTTTTATCTTTTTCACGAATTTGCATTAATTTCCAGACATTCCCAGATTTTCCAGAAAGTGAGAACCCTGTAGTCAAGCTAAAACACCTTAATATTTTAAACCTAAGTACAGTAAAACTTCAATTATCCAGCAGGGGTCGGGACAGCAGGTGTCGAGATACATAGTACACATGTACATGTATACCTGTATTTATTTTTTAAAGCGTCAGTTTCTGTTGTTCCTAGAACATTCATTGCTCGGACAGTACTCTATATGAGGGATAACCCTGTACAAGTGCAGGCCATAAAACTTTACTTTTGTGAAAATACCTCAATTTCTTTTCAAAAAATTGTTTCTTGTTTACTGACATGCTGATTGTTGACAGAGACTGACGGTTAAATGAGTGCCAGATAATCGCGGTTTCACTGTACTGACCCTGGCATGTGACATCAGGTAGCTGCCCCCATGACTGATAATTATCCAGAATCAAATTAGGCGCATTTCTCCGAATACCAAATTGCCTAATTCGTTCCGTTATTTATGTCCATGCATTATGGAGGTTGAATACCAGCGCAGGATGCAGTTCACAGCAGGAAAGACCAACGGGCAGCTAGGGCCCCAGTTTTAAAAGCCCGGAAACGGCAGTACCTGATCCGCATCCCCTAATATCCGGCCTCGTTTTAATAGGCTGCAGGAAAAAAAACCAAGGTTGAAATAAAGGCCCAACTGCTGCCTAATTTGCACACCTCAAGCCAAGCATACAGGCTTAATTGCCCCTAAATCCCTGGCGAAAAATGACTTCCGTTGGGAGCACATCCATCCCCTGCTAACAATCTTCATAATCTCTTATTCATTTGCTTTTTCCTTCATAATTGAACTACGGAGTTTGGCTAGAAGTAGAGAAAGGAAGTTTGCGCCAAAGTTTTTCCCCTCTAAAAAAAATAATAAGAAGGGCAGCAGTGAGCCACAGTTCCGGGATCTACGTTAAAATAAATCCCGACTGACGTACGATAAACACATCGCAAGCGAAATAATAAACAAAAGCCAGCAATGCTGTAAAAGACACAGCCATGGATGAGGCTGGCATTTAATGGCATGAGCAGCCCACGCAAAATAAAATAAACAAGACTAAAGGGGCCGAACAGGATGTCTTGAACTTGGAATGGGGCAGGGTCACTTAGGAATTCTTACATGTAGGCCTACGTCGAAAAATACTATTTCTGTGCGTCCGCACCCAAACAAAGATAAGGCAAATTTATAACCAATTTTCCGGCTGCCATACAAAAAATTTTCTTCAAAATCATGGGAGTAAAAAAGTACGCAATCGATTAATTGATTTTGTGCATTTGGAGCTAGGACCATACAACAAATGAAGGTGAGAGGGTAATGAGCGAATGTGCTACATATAGACTAGTGTACTGCACGACTCAAAGATAAAGTGAACGCCAAGGGCCACATTTTCGGTTTACACATTACTTTTGGAAAGCGCCTATACATTGTACACGTTCTAATTGGTTGTAGAAATGTGCGTGGGAGTCATGCGGCAAGTATCGACTTCTTGTACAACTGCTGTGAAAGTCGTTCAATTTTCGTTCCAATTGGCTCCATAAAACAAAGGAAGCAAAATCAGGATGTCAACTGGATTTCGTATTGCAAATTCTGTCTTTTCAATGACTTCGAAAAATGTTCAATGACCATTAGAATATGGGGACGTTTAAGTTTTATGTGATGACTAAATAGCGACTTTCAGTAACAAATGAAGAATTTAAACCCAAATTTTTATTTTATGAATCAACGAAAAGCCAAAAATTCCATGACCATGTTGTAAATTTCATGACTTTTCCATGACCTGAATCTCATTTCATGCCTTTTCATCACTAATACGACCGGTCGACACCCTGTATTAGTCAAAAAACGCCATAGGCGAAATTTTTTGCGAAAGTGAAACACAAATGAAGGCAAAAATTTCATGACTCTTCCGTGGCTTCCATGAACTGAATTTCATTTCATGACTTTTCCATGACTTCCATGAACTAAAGTTAATTTCATGACTTACATAACCTGACTTTCATTTCATGACTTCTCAATGACTTTCATGAGCAAGCACTATTGCTGCTCGTCAGTCTTGCTGGCAAATTTTCAACTGGAAAACAATTAGGCTGCGTTTGGACACAGTTTATAACAATATGATCCAACCTGTTGCCAGCCATTCTTGATGTAAGGACGGCATGGGGACTCGCTCAAAACCACACCAACAGTGCAGAGGGATGCGCCCAGATTACGCAAGATCACTGGCAACTGGGACTTCACGGATCATTAACGTCACTAAGAAACTATAGTTTGGGGAAAGCTGGTACATTTCCTCCTCACACTGCATGAAATGGGTACAAGTAACACTTTCAGTGAATAAGTCTTACCGATGAAAGCAATGGCTTCTGGGAAAAAGCTGGCCAGATTCTGAGACCAATGATCGCTGATAGGAATTTGCAGATACTTGATGTGTGGGTCGTCATTGAAGATGTTTGGCAGGTCTGACGTGACGTTCAAGATGTAGCGGATTTTGTGCCGTTCTAGCGCCTCCATGTCGGCGGAATTTCTGGCGTTTCCTAGATACAAATTCGGGAGAATTTCCACCGGAAAGGGGCAGGGGTCCTGGAAGGGTGGAGTGCCACCGTCGCCCAGGTCCAGACAGGAATCGCAAAAGTCCTCAGAAGAACTCGAATCGGTGTCGCTGCAGTGACCGAAAAAGGCAGACGATGAAGGGGAAGGAGTGGGGCTTATCCGAAGGTTCTGGAGTCCAATGATGGGGCCTTCTGGGTCCAAACATCTTTCGGTGGAGCCGCACCATTCTGGATACTTCTCGTAGAATTCCAAATAGCCACCTACAAAAGAAAAGCCCAGAGATTAAAAACACGAAAGCCGATTTCGCGTAAATGTCTTACTAAGGTTTTTTCCCTCATACTTAACAATTTTTTCTCATCCTATACAACTAGTACAAAGCCAAGGATGAAATATCAGATCCACAGTTGTGCCACATGAGTGTTCGAGACGTTTCGAAATTTGAAAGGCAGCTTTCAAGCATGTGGCCAGTCGGTATACAATTCTTCACATTTTTTCAACATCTAATTAGGCCTATCTTAATATTTTTCACGTGCAATTATCTGGTTCACATTTTTTACAAATTATTTCTGAAAAAGTAGCTATTTAAAGAGCTATAACCGCAGTTCTCAAACTAAGGATCGAAAGCCACCAACATTAGGACGACGTAGGTAATTTTTCAAGTTTTTTAGGTAAGTTTTCAGTTTGCTTTTCTAAAAAAAATTGTATGGATGTAAATACAAATTTATCAATGATTAAGAGAACGCCGTAGACGAAATGTAAAAAAAATTCGACCAAAAATGGATTTCAATTGTATTTTCATGGGAATGATTTTTAGACAATCAAAAATGATAAAAATGATCAATTTTAGTTTTTTTTTCATGGAATTGAGTACGTGAATAAAGGGGAATTTCTCATTTTATTTTTCAAATAAAATGACATTTTTCACACAAGGATATAAATTTTCACATTTTTCACACACATTCATGTGTACTTAGGCCTACCAATTACGAAGGTTTTTTGAAGAAAATTCGAGCGTTCCAAATAACCGGAGATTATAAAATCGAAAGTTGACCCCGCCGCAGTCTTTTGTTAAATGCAATAATAAAATGTAGAAAAAAAGTGAGTATGGTGCTTGCATGGCCACGTGTTTTCCTAGACTAGCATCACTAAGGGAAGAATGCTTAAAAATAAAAATCTGCGCTTTAGCTGTTTATGTCTACAACATTCTTGGTTTTAGAAATTGGAGGAACAAATGTGAGTACACGAGCACATCCAATTCCCTGAAGCAGAGGCGATATTGACACGTGTGAATGGGTTTCGTTCACAACAAACTGCAGATGAAATTTAGGTTCGTCAAAAGGCAGGACGGAAAATAATTAATATTCATAACCGATAGGCCTACTCTTGAGGCTCAGTTCAGCAGGGTTATTACACCAGTGTTATCGTAAGTTCCAAGGTAGGTCTATGTTTGAACACCTGCTCATACGTTTGGCAAGTGGACAGACGTATACTAGTACATGTTTACACTGTACATGTAAACAGACAGTTTGGCACACAACCACACAAAATATTGATGATGTACTTATGTACTGTAATAGCCGTTGCGCATATCTCATATCCATATTTTTGCTTATCGGTTGTCTTATCGAACCGAACCGCAGTGCATCCCGTTTTAGATTACCAGACCGTGGTCAAAGGTTAATCGTATAAATATCGCTAATACACGTTTAATTAAATCGACGATAAAAACGAACAACATGTAAAAATGCAAGGATACAACAGTACCATGTGACAAAATCCCTTGACTTTCCCAAGTTACCCATGGGTCAAAATTGACATTTTCCCCTGTCCATTAGGGTTTCCCATTGACCAATATAAAAAATACCTGCTATTGAATATAAATAATGTTTTTAATCAATATGACCATCAAATATGATAATATAATTATTGAATTGGTTAAACAAGGGAATTAACACAAGATTAAAGTATCCTATTCTAAGAATTCATTTTTTAATTTTGATTTTTAATAACGAGTAAGCAGAAGCTTGGAATATATTTTTGACAAATTTCGACATTGTCTTAATTTAGCCAAATACAGCATAGCCTATACATGTAGAAGGAACCAATCTGCCATATTGAGGCTTTATTTCATCGTGCACAGGGCAACATCAAATAAAAACCTAGGTATGCGCCATAATCTATACATGAATATGAAATGCTTTCTGCACTGAAATTAAAATTTAAAATCTGAAAATCAGCTGATTTGTCGAAATTCCCTTGACTTTCCCAAGTTTTCCAGTCAATTATAAATCCCCTGACTTTTACAAGTTTCCAGGTTATATGGGAACCCTGAGACCAGCATGCAATCCGAACTTCTGCCATAACACGAATAACATTCCGAAAAATGTATCGTGAACAGAACTCGACAAACAATCACAGCATGGCGCTGTCATTCGTTGTTGCCCACGAATTTCCAGAATCCCAGCTGTTTTGCAGTAAACGAAACTGATACTTTAATAGCCTGATAGGTGAAGTTGTTCAACGAGATGGGATCTTTTTTTTAATAACACCAACATTAATATCAACTACGTTCTGTGAACAACGGTACACCCAGTGGCTGGATACATGTACATCAACTGAGTTCCCACACATTAGCAAAACTATGGACACGCAAATGGGTTCAGCCTGCAGGTTCAGACAAAAAAAATTACGTCCTTCAGGAAAAAAAGAAAGACAATTAAACCAGCTTTAGGAGTTGAAGAAAAACGAAAGTTGGACGTTGGACACAAATCCGAGCTTGACATGACCAGAAGAAGTACTGTTTACTGGAGTGAATCGGTGCTCAGCTTAAAACTAATTGTCCAGAGCTGGCGCTATTAGCTCAAGTTTATGCGAAAAGTGTCTAGCGGGGCGTTTATGGGAGCAGGCGGGGAAGCACATAGGCTTAGATAGCGCTAATAATCTTAAAATATAGTACCGTAGCGCCGTTTCCTGTCATAAACGGGAGTGTACATTCAATTATCCTTCAAGGTTTTGCGTGGGCGGAAAGAGCTGAGCTACAATCACCATGGAAATAGACTAGATGGGGGAGGGAGCGATTCATTTCCAAGGTGTCTATCAGTATTTCACAAGAAGTCCATTGACTAAAACCAGCCATTTCCGGTCGCATTTGAAAAATTTCCTGTCAATTAAGATATGGCAGCTAACAGCTAAGCCTGCTCCTATACCATGTCTGAACAAGGCGAGTGATTATCCAATATTTAAGGAAATCTTCGCCATAAGCCATGTTTAAAGACGAGCGATCTAGGTCGTTTTTAATTAGTCAATTAAAATATTTTATAAAAACTTCGTATATTGAAAGTTCATAGTTCGTACAATTATCCTGGGTTCAAACAATCGGTTTTATCACGTGCACGACTATCCCCTTTGTAGCCTGTGCAGGTAGGCTATATCGTTTACAAGCAAAAACAATATCTGTCAAACGTCAATACTTTATTTGTATAGCTGATTCAATTTGTAACCCAATATGGATTTAAAATTATGATAAATTACGAAACAAAAAACAAAATAAAAAACTGCGTACATTTACAATCTTGGCCTTGACATGTAGGCCTATAAATCCAACCTGATGTGGTCTGAAGAGCAGGATATTTGTAATATCCTGTATAGGCCTAACATTGGCAGACCAGGCAAAAATTAAGCTAAGAAAGACGTGACGTCTTGGCTTTTTAAACGGTATACTTGTTATTAAATGTAACTGTAGCAAATGAATTCAAGGTAGTTTACGGTGTGTTAGGTTGACACGACCTGTCCTAACATAAGATAACAAAATGCATAGGCCTACATTTACTTACAAATGTACAATGTACAAGTAGTAGTTTGTCTTCGATGTCAAATGCAGCTCGAGCATTACTACCATAGGTGTACATGTATTACCCTTTCAGGTGTCCAATTCTAGTTATTCCTCAAACAAAACAACAACAAAACGGATAAAATTTCAAGGAAAATGTTTAGTTGGGCCAAGTGATCCACACCCACACAAACATTTTGTTTGGCAAATACGACCTGGATTGAATCAACATAATTATGCGCGTTAATATCGAGAATCTGATTTTAAACTGCTAAAACTATAACCAATGCTCGCGTTGGTGCATTCCTATTCGGCATTGCAAAACCAAAACACACTACCTCTATATTCAACGTACAGTGTATTACATGTATGATTTATCACAGCAGAAAAGTCACGAAAAAGAGTTGATTAAACCCCATTTTAATGGCGCTTTTAAACGTCTCCCAGCTAATTTAAAAGTCAACGCCGCATTTCCTGAGTATTTTTACACTGACGAAAACATAAACGGCCCATTGTGAAAAGGCAGAGAAAACAAGGCTCGACGTACAATACATGTATAATCTCATCGCTCAGTAGGCCTATCCGGCTAGCATTATTCTAAGTGCGCAAAAAACAACAACTGGCGTGAAAAACTCGAAAAATACACGGTTTGACAGAAAAGGAAAGAAAGTGGAAACGGTTTTCCGAGCGTAGCTTACCCTTTAAATAGACGACTTGACAGCCATCTTGCTCCAGCTTTCTGTATAGTGTGGGTAGGGTCGTTCCATTAGGCAGAGCCACATTTCCCATGTTTTCTCCCGTATCGAATTCATTTTCCACGCCACCTTCTGGATTGCCGCACAAAACGACCGTGTGGCTTTTCCAGTTTTTCAGAAATTTCTCCCGGCTTTCGTTGCATTTTATAAGCGAGGCGATGCTGACTTTCCCGTTGGCCAAACGTCTCAAAAGCAAGCTGGGCAAAGTTACGTTAATCGCGCCTCGTATGTGACCCCGGGCGTACTCACTCTGAAGACGGCAATCCAAAATCAGCACATTATTCGAGTCCAATTCATTGCGAAGCCAATCGACGCTGGCAGCAGTATTCATTGCCAAGTATTGGGGTACTACTTCATTCAGCACGACCGAAGGCATATTAAAAACGAAGGATGATACGAGAATATCAACAATTTAGATGCCCAATTCCCCTGACCCCCCGCGAAGAAACAAGCCCCGTTCGATTTTCCCTTCATGTATCTTCCTTTCAGGGCACACCGCAAAAACTACCGACGCTAGCAACGTACCGATTGCGACCTTAGAAGCACCATTTCCGCCGCCCACCAACTCATGTCCTTTCCTCGCTCCCAACGTTCATTTTCGATGGTTTCTAGCGCGTTTTTTCCCAGCACTCGTAAATTTTCACCTCGGCTTCTTCAGCTTCGCGAATTTTCAATGGGAATTATGGGATGGGTTCTTCTTCGTCCGATGAGGTCACGTTACAGGCGGCTCCTCCAATCAGCGTCGAGCATCCCACGTGGCGTCATTTTCTTTCGCCATATATGGGCAGTGGAGGGTTTTCAATGAAACTCGGATATGGCAGTGCGGCCAGACGACTTGTACCGCCATTAAAACTATCAACATGCTATCAATTAAAAGAAATCGTATGCGAAATCTTTTTCGCCAGCGATTAAATTTACAACCCTCGACGAGATAACAATAAGCGAGCCAACTTACACAGTCAAATAAAAAATAACAGTAAGATTAACTACGCGATAGCAAAAGTACGATGGGGGCGTTGTTGGCGATCGATGCTGGAGTGGATGGTTCCATTGATGTACTACGGAGAGTGAATAATTCGTTCACGGTGCATTTCTGCTCAGGGAGTCAGTTTCAAGCATGAATCGAGCTCAAATTCCACCCTAAATGTGAAAATAGCCCTAAAAATTCACTCCTGGAAAAATAATACGTGAATTCGGGTAAAATGAGAAAAACTCATTTTCCCCATTTCTGAATGAATCCTAAAACAAATCGTTCAGATGGAAACTTTATTAAAATAGTAGTCAAACGTACAATATATTCACAGATAAAAAAAGGCCAGGAAGCCATTATGCGAGATCACAAATTGGGAGCGGAAAAGGCACGACCAGCGCAGAAACCGATAACAACTTCTTATCTTAAAAAACACGCAATTAACTAAGCCTAACCCTCCACCCACTGGCGCTCCTCCCTAATTTAATACATGTATCAAATATTTAAAAGAGAGTGAGCCTTTCGTCCTTGTCAGCGACGTTATCATTTTATCATTCGTTTGAACAGCTGTTGATTTATCTACACACCGTGTGCGATCTAATAATCTACCTAAAGATATCAAGCTATGACTCAGATTGTTTACATGACGAGGCGAAACATTTCCAGGACTAATTACTAGTGTTGACAGAGCCCAAAATAGTCGTTCGAATCCGCTTTTGAGACGACTTCAATCAATAATAAATGCATTTAGGTGGGTACCTTGGATGCACCAGTGAAATGCTTTCATAAGCAAAATCTCAAAACGAAAGGATCCCATTTTATGTACTAAAGTTGAGTTTGAGTAAACAGCTGAAGGGGGAAATAGGGAGGAGATTTGACGCATGGTTGCCGCGGCAACGAGACTCCACCCTCGCACTGTTACTTTAACGTCATCTTAAAGAAAAAATGAATGAACGACGACGTCATCCTCTCACGTGGTAACAGCATGTCGCAATGAGGGAAGGGCCAGATGTCATTATAAGGTCAATTATTGGGGTCATCCTGTTCTGCGGACAATTTTCACAAACATACCGTTACTTTTCCTTATTTACTGCCAATCCTGTTATTACGCTGGCGAAATGCACATACACGTACGTTTGCCAAAAGCTCAGACGTTGCCATGGCTGTTCCGTGTTGCAAACCCCCCACCCCCTGCCAGCGACGTGACAACACATTTGGTATCGCCATCTTGTGTTTCCAAATGCTTTTCTGGTGCCCAATGATTAAACCTAACATTGATTCCTACTCAAACAGCGTAGAAACTTAATATCCTGAACAAATGAATTTCTTGAGGAAATGTTTTTGGTAGATGGCCATTCAAATATTGTCATTACTTTAATGTGGCACCCTCTCCAGCGATGACCAAACATTTTTCGAATAGGTCAAACTTTAAACTTTAGAGCAGAATCATGTTTTAGAAAAACAGGAATTATGACATCACCATATGGCTGACCATATGCTTCTGATAGTGAATTATCGCAACAAATGAATACCAAACGCACGATTGGTTTGCATTTGTAAGCTATCACTTGTGCTTGACTTTTCGCAAGCAATGAACTTTCTCGCTAAACCGTTAAAAAATTGGATGACAATGTGTTAGACGAGATGGAATAATTTTCCATAAATACCGTAATAGCGATAAAAGACTGGTCTGATCGGCTTTCAGTTGCAACACATGTTTGTAACCTCAGACGACAGGAGACTCATCGGTAATTTGAGAAAAATTCTTGACATATTTGCAATGGTGAACAGCGTCCCTGTGACGAAAGGAAATACAGTGAAGCATGCCATTTTTTATACCCAAAACGAGTAAAATGTCCTATTAACCAACCTTTAATGAAAAGACGTGGACTGTGCATTCGAGAGCACTTCCAAGCGTTGTAACTGCTCACTCAATGGTAAAACCATGCTGAATTTATCTTGCATAACACTTAACTTTTGCTCCAATAATGACACAGTCTGCAAAATACCAGTCAAATTGTGAACGTTTAATAGTAATAACCATAATAATATAATGTTACCAATTTTAATTAACATACCTGCGTCAAAACGTCAATAGTTTTATTGAGATTTTGAACGGAAGATTCCATTGTGCCTACTCGCCTTTCCAATTCTGGATTTCGATTTGGTATTCGATCAGTTGCAGGACTACTTTCTCTAGCATGATCTGATGGCGGTTTGCAATCTTGACCCCTGATATTATCTCCGAGCGATGCTTCGCCTCCTGCTGAATCTGTGCAATCCTTGAATTTTGTTAAATTATAGAAAAAATGAGAAAAGTGTAATCCAAGCATCAGTAAAATACAGCGCGAAGACAAAATAATATATAAAGCAAAAATTATTTACATACATCTGGAGAAATGCAGTTTGACACAACAGGGGGTTCACATTTACCAGCTATTGCAATTTCAGCGAGTTCCATTCTTTGCAAAATTTTCTTAAAGTTATGCGGCACGATGTTAGTTTTCCAAACAAACACCTGAAATAAGGTAGCCGTTCTTGGTTTTACTCAAATTTTTTGCAATTAAGCAAATTGTAAACCACAAAATACTAACTTTTTCATCGGCACTTCCCGAAGCAAAATATTCTCCGTTTTTAGAGAATGTTACGGATTTCGCAGAATCCTAGCAAAAAAAAAAACCAAGCAAATGGATCTCATTTGTGGAAAGGGGCTCTAAAAATGACATCCATGACACGGATTAAGTTGTACCATATGTCCTTTTAGGGTGTATGTTACTCGACCCTCTAGAAGATCCAGAATCCTCAGATTTAAATCTTCAGAAGCAGTTAACAGGAGGCTCCCACTTGGATGAAATGCCATGCCATTTATGGGGACTCCCTTGACTGGCTGGTATAGTTGGAGCAAACTGCGCATCCGTAAATCCCAAAGTCTGACTGTACCATCCGTAAATGAAGCGGCGATGCAATTACCCTCCCCAGGATTGAAGTCAACGTTTGTTACACCTCTGGACAATTTTTAATTTCATTTAGGACTTAAATGACATTAGGTGAATACTTAGAAAGATAATCCTGCATTCTTACCCGCCCAAATTATCGAATGAATGAATGCATTTTCCAGAATCCTTGTCCCACACCATTACAGAACGATCATCGCTCCCAGACACAATTTGGTTATCAGCTGAATTGAAGCTAAAGGTGAAGGAAAAACCAAGAAAAATACCTGAATTTTACCACACTAACGCAAACGTCACAAAGCAAGGTTTAAAATTCAGAGTAATATAAATTTTCTTTCTTGTGCATCCCACAACTAAAAAAAGTTACATTAGTAAGAAATTTAATTTAAACGTCATTCCAAACGTGTTACCTGGCACATCGAACCCAATTCCTGTGTTCAGCAAATGATCGAATAAATTTTCTTTCTTGTGCATCCCACAACTAAAAAAAGTTACATTAGTAAGAAATTTAATTTAAACGTCATTAAATTAATGCAGGCTAAAAAACCTTTGTTGTCTTTTAACTTTTATCTTTATGACCTCTTTGTTATTTTAGCTACACACAGATTATCAAAAAAGGTTTGTAGCTGCAGAGGTGTCTGGTTTGCAGACTTGCCTTAATCGTCTTATCATCAGAGGTTGTGAGCAGTCTAGAGCCATCATTGGAAAACTCCACACATCTGACAGGTGATCCATGACACTTCAAGATAACAGAGTCTCCTTTACTAAAAAGATTTTATAAATTGTTAATAATTAATCGAAAGTGAGTACCATGTCTTCAAGCACAATTGACAAAAAATTACATTGTTGGAGTCCAGAGTCGTACAGTGTTGTCCTCAGATGCAGAGGCGATTAAATTTCCATTTGGAGAAAAGCGAACCCAAGTAACTGGTTTCTAATTAATAACACCAATAATTGCGTTCAACTTGCTGATTCAAAAACGTTAAATTGGTAAATTCGCAGAAAACATACTTGGTGTCCAACAAATCGAAACGCCCGCATTTGTTCGTGGAAGTGCCACACCATAACAAAATTGTCATTTCCTCCAGATGCTATTAAACGATTTCTTGATTAATTCGAAGAAATGAATACAGACCCAATGCACATACATCAAAAATACTGCACTGCCCAAACAGTGAGTGACTGCTTTACAAACAGGGCTGGTTGCCAATATATGCAAAGGCACCTTTTCAATCACTGTGCAGTACGGTACTAGCACTTCATTCATTGTACCGTATACGAGTTTTTTAACGTAAAGTGTAGGCTCCCAAATAGGTCATTAATTCTGGACATGGTAGTATGTTGGCCAAATTCAGTAGACATTTAGTTCTAGATTGCCAAATGTAATTTCAAAAGTACTCGCCTAATTGTCTCAAATTGGGATTAAAATGCACGCTGTTTATGGCGCCTCGATGTCCTTTGAAACTCCGTTCGTAAGACGGATCTCCCTGAAACATAAATCAACACAACAACATAAAGATTAATAATGTAGCATTGTAAAAGCTTATCAATCAAATCAACCTAAAATGGTCACTTTGTCAAAAGCGAAGCCAGCAACAAGCCGCCATGAACAAAATACAGTTTTATGCTCATCCAAAAATTTTAAAGATAGAAACCAATTCTATGACATGTTTTATCACTTACACTGTGCGTATCTTTAGCCATAGCATAAAATCTTTCCAGGACGAGCAAGATATTTTACAGACAAAAGGAGAAGACCTGTTTTCTACAGTATTTTTCAAATTCGAAACAAGAACTGAAAACTGCTGCAAAAACGGTTTCCAAAGTAGATAGCAGAAGCGCTTTTAGAAAAGATTTTTGACCCAATGAGGACACAGAAATCAACACTACGTGGCGCGCAAAACATGCTATTCATATGTTCGGGCTTGTTGCTATCAAACGCATTCTTCTTCTGTTAATTTGGATTAATTTACAAATTAAGGCAACTTGATAAGGGGAATAATTCCATTAGTAAATGCAGAAATAATACTAATATCGCTGCAAAAAAGTGGCGTTCCAGGATGTTGCAAAAACAGCTTCAAATTCTTCATCTGCAAGAAACGAGAACGTGTTAGTTGAAAGATATGAAATTGGCATCATCGCCCCCAAAAAAAGGTTCTCCAAAAAGCAGGGCTGTTAATTTCATCCAATTATACATTGCCATTGATAATCGAGGCTTTTAGGCTGCTTTTGTGCAAGTTATAATGCAATTTTAACTCTTGATGGGGCTTTGTAAGCCTTAGGTTATTATACTCTGAAGCAAAATTTCGAAATCAGGTAATGACCTTATACATTCTATAAAAAGGCTGATTCTTTGTGCTATGGCCGTGGCAAACGTTTTAAACAAGATGAGCGAAATCGGAGACACCTTGAAGGGTCGTGTATACTACGCTGCCAGGGATGGAATGGCCATCACTTTATATGCCTTGCTAGTGGACAAACCTGAAATGGACATTCGCGCCTTGCTGGAAAACGTTATAGAGGAAGACAGCCAAAAGTGCAACGCGCTTGTAATAGCCGCTCGTAATGGACACGACAAGGTGGTCAGAATGCTGCTGACCAAATTCAAGCCCAACATCGAGCAGGAAGGCACGGTCAAGTTTGATGGGTACGTCATTGAGGGCGCCAGTCCTCTTTGGTGCGCTGCTGGCGCTGGACACATCAATGTGGTCAAAACCCTGGTCAACTATGGCGCAAACGTCAACCACCCTACTCGCACTAATTCGACCCCTTTACGGGCAGCCTGCTTTGACGGAAGATTGGACATTGTCCAGTATCTCATCGATCACAATGCTGACATCCACATAGCCAATAAGTACAACAACACGTGCCTCATGATAGCTTCTTATAAGGGCTATCTTGACGTGGTGAGTTTCTTGCTGAAGAAAGGGGCTAAACTAGACGTCAAGGCACATTGTGGTGCCACTGCGCTACACTTTGCATCTGAGTGTGGACACGTGCAGATCGTTAAGGAGCTGCTGGAGCACGGCGCTAAGATGGCTATGAATGAGCATGGAATGACCCCTCTGATTGCTGCCGCCGAACGCACCCGCAGTGATGTGGTCGAGTACTTCATTAATCGCAGCGAGTGCAGCCGTGCCGACAGAATTGAGGCCCTGGAGCTAATGGGAGCCTCGTATGCAAATGACAAGGATAACTACAGGTGTGGAACTCGTCGCAATAATTTTCACTTTGATTATAGAATCTTATTCTGAATATAGGGTTCGTTTGAAAATGATTAGAACTGTTTTTCTCATTATCAAAACAGTTTGGAGAAGGCATACCACTTCCTCGAACTAGCAATGCGGGAACGATACAATAGCAGTGAAATCTTTGCCAAGAAATTTGTGAAGCCCATACCGGCATACGAGAACCGCATCGAATGCGCATCTTTGGAGGAGCTGCGGGAGATCCGCTACAACGCGCACGCCCTTCACATGGAGGCGCTGGTGATCCGAGAACGCATTTTAGGTCCCCTGAATCCAGAGGTGCCACATCCAGTGATATTTCGTGGCGCTGTTTTTGCTGACAGCGCCCGATTCGACCGCTGCATTGGCCTGTGGATGCACGCGCTTAGACTGCGGCAGAACAACCGTATGGCCATCATGAAGGACTTACTGCGTTTCGCTCAGGTTTTCTCCCAAATGGTGCACATTGGGGTGGAGCTTCCATTCGACTATGTGAAAGATGTGCTGGAACATGCGGTTGTTGAACTGGAAAGGAACAATGAAAAGGTGGCGATTTCTGGTGGCGAGGAGCGAGATGCTGTTCAAGAAGAATTAGACAGCAACATCCACACAGTTCTTTACCTTTTAGTTTTGATCACGTTATTGTTCAAGAAGTGTCCCAAAGAGAAAGAGTTAAGCATCTTCCGTATCATCTATCAGCTCAACCGCATGCAACTCCGCACTAAAACTGGACAGACTTTTTTGCACTTGACAGTTAGTGCTGGCACCATGGTGGACGATTTCCATACCAACGACGTCTGTAAGTTTCCCTGCGCTTCCACTGCCAAGCTTCTAATCCAATGTGGCGCCGACGTTAATGTGCTGGACTGTGATAACAATACGCCGTTGCATCTCATTGTGGGTTACCAGAATCCCATCAGTGATTTCTTGACTCTCCACTCCATCATCATGGCTCTAATCGAGGCTGGTGCCCATATGGATACGGTAAACAACAAAGGCGTCACTCCCTTTGAAGCAGCCACTTCTGGAGTGGCCGAAATTATTCTTCGGACTCAAAGCAAACTCAGCCTGAAGTGCATCGCCGCTAAAGCAGTAAAGAAATTTAATCTTTCCTACCAAGGACAGGTGCCCCAGACACTGGAAAATTTTATAGAAATGCACGGTGTGCCATGCTTAAGTTATGAATAATTATTAGGTAGATAGATTTTTTATTTGACACGTGTGACGTGTAGCGCAATGTTGAAAATTACTAGTATTTGTTACGTTGCATGATTTTTCGAAACTAGACTACTAGCTAATTGTGATTGCTTTCAACGATTTTGTGTGTCATTAGCGTGCTAACTTATTTAAAATATGAAGGAGTTCACACTATTTATACCCTATGTAAAACTATTTTCGCTAAATCAGTAATCCAAGAACAAGATTACGTCTTACAACACTATTTTGAAGAGATTTCCATGGAATACAATTTGCAATAGCAAGATACCGTGATCCCGTGGTATGCCAAGTAATTTGGTAGCAGCATATGCCTGCATAATCATATTCATTAATTAAACCTGAAATTTTCGCGTAATTTTCGGTGAAAACCTGATTATTTTTCTTGAAAATGTCACTGGAATGAAAGAAGTGTTATTTATGTAAAATTTAAATTATACTCATGTTTTGCATTATTTGGTTTACCAGATGAATAAAATGAATCAAATTGAATAAAAAACACGTCCAGTCATGTAACGTACAGTAGGTGCCGGGCAAACACAGAACAATTTTTGTTCTTCCTCTAGACCCAAACATGCGGGCCCATCAGGAGGTTCTACAGAAATCGGGCGCGTCCATTCGCAGC